>JAZGTH010000088.1:4615000-4658355 GCA_036877525.1 Chromobotia macracanthus | reverse complement strand
TTGTGCTTGTGCGTGAGTGTGTTTGTCTTTAAAGATCCAAATAATTATACATAATAAAAGATGTTACAGATTGTTTAATTAGAATATGTGATTAGGAAAGGGACTGACATATGAGATTACATGTTTTAATACCACAATAACACTCACTCTAGTTTCTCCAGTTTACAGTGTGAATCCTCCAGTACAGCAGAGAGCAGGTTCACTCCTGAGTCTCCTGGTTTATTACGGCTCAGATTCAGTTCTCTCAGGTGTGAGGGGTTTGATCTCAGAGCTGAAGCCAGAGCAGCACAGTCTTTCTCTGTAATACCACAGCTGGAAATCCTGCAGAGAATATACAAAATAATTTTCTTCTGAACAATTCTTAAAAACTTAAAAGAATGTGATGAATAATTCATGTTTGACTGATGTGTCCAATTTAATTTAAAATCTTTTCTAGTTAATAAACAAGTGGTTTAGCAGTGTCTGAAAATAGCAAAATAATACCGTATATTTCATACACTTTCACTTTTAAATCAAAGTTTATTCAGATTGAGTGGTTGAATCAGCAACTACTGCATTGATTCAGATTCTACACCTGCAGATCAGTGAGGAGGAGGTTAAAAAGCAGTTTTAAAATCGTAGGTAAAACCAAACCTAAAGATTATCAAATATCACAGTGGTACATAATTGTTTATAAACTACTGCCTTTTTCACAAAATTCATAATTCATAAAAGGAAGATAGGATATCGTTTGACTCAGAATACCTCAAGGAATCTAAACAGACCAGTCCATTTGCTTTAGACCAAAGTTTTCTAAAGTTATAAGCAAAAAGTATAAGCTTATCTCTGGACCATGTACTCTCAGGGCATATGTTATCAAAGGCATGACAAGTTTTTTTGTCAATACATCAGTTTTGGGCCCGCTAGGACAGGGTCGATTCTAGGAATTTTTTAAAGGAGTGGCACAGTGGGGACCAAGAAGCTGTCAGGGTGGCCTCTGTTTTAATACTTACAATGAGCAGATGATCCAGTTGCGGTGAGCATCGTTAAATATACAGAATATATGAAAATAACTGGTATTGAATCAAACAGTGAATAGGTGTGTTCTACTTACAGTGGCGCTGCGCTGCTGATCAGCTTATGGCATCAAAGTACCCCGCATGAGATTTGAAATGCATTCAAATCGCTCTCGCAGTATATTGAGGTTATACTCCGATCAGTCTGCACTACTGGGGGGGTTGGGGAAGCATATTATAGGGCGGACGGTGCCGCCCAGTGCCACCCCTGTAGACATGCTCCTGCACTAGGGGGCGCTGGCCCTGAACATGCCAGATACTCTCAAAAAATGGACCATATCAAGTTTTGTAACAATATGTGATTGCAATTGTAAACTACTGCAATTTTGGACAAACAAAAATTGGACAAACGCTGTAGGTTTTTATGGAAATTCAAAATGGCAAACAGGAAGAATGGTTAATTATGACATATTTGGTATTAATGGACTCGGCGTAAGCCATAGAATCTACTTATTTCCACACACAAATCAATCAAAACAATCAAATGTTAAAATCATTTACATATATGTCATTATAATGTCTGACAACTGGGGTCCCAAAACTTCCCAGGTACTCTCATAGCCTGTGAGCTGTTAGGAGTCACTGCTTTTCTCCTCTGTGAAGGATCAGAGGCTGAATGCTCTTTGTTCTGTGTCTGCTCTCCATATGCATTTCTCATCAATTTAACAACAAAACATACCAATAGTACAAACATTCAGACAAACACACAAATACAAATAGCCCAGATTAGAAGATTTAACTAAATTTACTTTTATCTACATTTGTAAATGTGTTTGTGCATGAGCATGTTTATCTTCAAAGATCCAAAACATGATACATAATAAAAGATCTCATAGATTGTTTAATTAGATTATTGATTAGGAAAGGGGCTGACACATGAGATTACACGTTTTGATACCACAATAACACTCACTCTAGTTTCTCCAGTTTACAGTGTGAATCCTCCAGTACAGCAGAGAGCAGCTTCACTCCTGAGTCTCCTGGTTTATTACAGTTAAGATT
The DNA here is from genome assembly GCA_036877525.1 of Chromobotia macracanthus. NCBI lineage: Eukaryota > Metazoa > Chordata > Actinopteri > Cypriniformes > Botiidae > Chromobotia > Chromobotia macracanthus. Next base: position 4,656,298 of record JAZGTH010000088.1, on the reverse strand, counting down.
CAGTTCTCTCAGGTGTGAGGGGTTTGATCTCAGAGCTGAAGCCAGAGCAGCACAGCCTTCCTCTCCAATACTGCAGTTATTCAGCCTGCAGAGAGTGAAGAACATGAATGATCTCTGAGATTTCTGTGTAAACTTTAGGATGTGTGTTTGTGTGATCTCAGAAAAATGATTAACCTCCTGTTGTGTATCGGTACTTTATAATGCTCACAGTGAGAAATGCTCAATTGTTCAACTGCATGAATTAACACACAATCACATATAAAACTGAATAATAATCTGAACACTATTTACAATTTCACAGTTCTGTTCTTTGCCTCTTGTGTTCCTTTGTTTCTTGTCATTGTTAGTTCTTATTTGATTTCATTATCTAGTTAATTAGTTCTCATTAATTGTCTTGGTTACAAATGAGGTCCACCTGTGTCATGTTTAGTTAGAGCTCAAAAAATAGTTTTTTCTTAAAAATCTAAATGGCGAACTTGGTTAACTATGACATATATGGTATCCATGGACTTGGCAAAACCCATAGAATGTGTTTATTACCACTGACAAAAATCAAACAAGTCTTAAAATGATTTACATGTATGTCATTATAGCTTTGACTAATAGGGGGCGACAAACTTGCTAGGTACTCTCAGAGCCTGTGAGCTGTTAGGAGTCACTGCTTTTCTCCTCTGTGAAGGATCAGAGGCTGAATGCTCTTTGTTCTGTGTCTGCTCTCCATATGCATTTCTCATCAATTTAACAACAAAAAAATACCAAAAGTACAAACAATCAAACAAACACACACAAATACAAATAGCCAGTTTGGAAGATTTAAGTGATTTTATCTACATTTGCAAATGTGTTTGTGTGTGAGTGTGTTTGTCTTCAAAGATCCAAAAAATAAAACATAATAAAAGGTCTCCCAAAATGTTTAATTAGATTATCTGATTAGGAAAGGGGCTGACACATGAGATGACATGTTTTAATACCACAATAACACTCACTCTAGTTTCTCCAGTTTACAGCGTGAATCCTCCAGTACAGCAGAGAGCAGCTTCACTCCTGAGTCTCCTGGTTTATTACAGTTCAGATTCAGTTCTCTCAGGTGTGAGGGGTTTGATCTCAGAGCTGAAGCCAGAGCAGCACAGCCTTCCTCTCCAATACAGCAATTACCCAGCCTGCAGAGAGTGAAGAACATGAATGATCTCTGAGATTTGTGCAAAAATCACACAAATAAGACACAATACCATCTGGAATAAAACAACACAATAAAAAATTAAATCAAATTAAAAAAATACAAAACTGAAGTATAATCTTAACATCATCATTCAAAGCTTTAATCTACTTGTCTTTATTCAATTATTTCTTAAACACACACAGTTAAGAAGTTGGACTTGGCAACCCATAGAATGTGTTTTTGGACTGAGAATGACATCTAGTGGTTTGGCTGAATCTCAAGTGTGTAATCATGTATTCTCATATTCTGTTTCTCATGACTGACAATGACTGCTGTAAAGATTTAAGTGTCTTTAGACAAAAAAAAAACAAAATTTTTATCATTTGTCTTTAGAAATATTCATGATGTTTCTTAACACATCAGATTATTCAATATAATATTTAATACCAAATATGGTATAAAAGTTTCTCCAGTTTACAGTGTGAATCCTCCAGTACAGCAGAGAGCAGCTTCACTCCTGACTCTCCTGGTTTATTACAGCTCAGATTCAGTTCTCTCAGGTGTGAGGGGTTTGATCTCAGAGCTGAAGCCAGAGCAGCACAACCTTCTTCTGTAATATCACAGCTGGAAATCCTGCACAAAATATACAAAAGTTTTTATTTTCCTTATGAAACATCCCAACTCTAAATTATGTGATTGTGATTGTAAACTACTGCATTTTTGACAGAAATCAAAATGGCAGACGCCCAAAATGGTTGACATCAGAAACTTGGGTATTGTTCATCCCCGTATTTCACACTGAATTAAATGAGACAAGTCTTGTGATTTTGATAAAACTACTGAGAATTTATGAGCAAAAATAGCCATTTTTTCATGTTTCTGGACCAGTAGGTGCAAACTGTGCATATATCCTCAGGTCATGCCTGTGATAACATGTACAAAGTTTCATGTCAATACACCACAGCATTTCCAAGATACAGCTTATATCCATTCTTTCTTATTTTGCTGTAAAAATCGTTGTTGGAGTATATGAAAATGGTATGATATATCCACACAAATTCCATAACGTTTGCTGTGGGTGTTGGGTAGCTATATGCTATATACAAAATTTTGCGCAAATCAGACAAATGCTCTAGGAGGACTTTGCATCAGCGAGAAAGTTTGCATCAGACTTAGCAAGAGCCCAATGAATCAAAAGAAATTTTGTTTCTATAACTTCTTTGTTTCAATTAGTCTTGGGACTCCAAATTTTGTGCCAAATTGTATAACTTTTAACCATACCGTTTTATGGGCTGCCATAGACTTTTTTCTGAACATTCAAAATGGTGAACAGGGAGAATGGTTAACCATGACATATTTGGTATCAACGAACTTTGCATGAGCCATAGAATCTATTCATTACTACTCACAATATGGCAAAATAATCAAGCGTTACAATCATTTACATACATGTTGTAATAGTCGCCCTAGACAACTATTGGGGCCCAAAACTTGTCAGGTACTCTTATAGCCTGTGAGCTGTTAGGAGTCACTGCTTTTCTCCTCTGTGAAGGATCAGAGGCTGAATGCTCTTTGTTCTGTGTCTGCTCTCCATATGCATTTCTCATCAATTTAACAACAAAACACACCAATAGTACAAAAACATACAAACACAAATAACCCAGTTTGGAAGATTTAGCTAAATTTGATCAACTTTTGTAAACAGGTTTGTGCTTGTGTGTGAGAGTGTTTGTCTTCAAACATCCAAAACATTATATATAATAAAAGGTCTCACAGATTGTTTAATTAGATTATGTGATTAGGAAAGGGGCTGACACATGAGATTACATGTTTTAATACCACAATAACACTCACCATATTTTCTCCAGTTTACAGTGTGAATCCTCCAGTACAGCAGAGAGCAGCTTCACTCCTGAGTCTCCTGGTTTATTACAGCTCAGATTCAGTTCTCTCAGGTGTGAGGGGTTTGATCTCAGAGCTGAAGCCAGAGCAGCACAGCCTTCCTCTCCAATACAGCAATTACCCAGCCTGCAGAGAGTGAAGAACATGAATGATCTCTGAGATTTGTGCAAAAATCACACAAATAAGACACAATACCATCTGGAATAAAAAACACAAAATTAAATTAAAACTACAAAACTGAAGTATAATCTTAACATCATCATTCAAAGCTTTAATCTACTTGTCTTTCATTATTTCTTAAACACACACAGTTAAGAATGTGTTTTTTGGACTAGAATGACATTCAGTGTTTTGGCTGAATCTCAAGTGTGTATCATGTATTCTCATATTCTGTTTCTCATTGACTGACAATGACTACTGTAATAATTTAAGTGTCTTTAGACAAAAAAAACAAACATTTTTTATCATTTGTCTTTAGAAATATTCATGATGTTTCTTAACACATACAGATTATTCAATACTAATATGGTACTACATACCAAAGTTTCTCCAGTTTACAGTGTGAATCCTCCAGTACAGCAGAGAGCAGCTTCACTCCTGAGTCTCCTGGTTTATTACAGCTCAGATTCAGTTCTCTCAGGTGTGAGGGGTTTGATCTCAGAGCTGAAGCCAGAGCAGCACAACCTTCTTCTGTAATATCACAGCTGGAAATCCTGCACAAAATATACAAAAGTTTTTATTTTCCGAACAATTCTTAAATACAAAAAAATAATGTGATGAGTAATTAGTGTTTGACTAATGTGTACAGTTTAATTCTAATCTTTCCTAGTTAATAAACAAGTGGTTTAGCAGTGTCTCAAAATAGTACAAAAAAACACTGTATATTTAATACACTTTCACTTTTAAATCAAAGTTAATTTAGGCTGGGTGGATGAACTTGTACAGGTACTCTCAAAGAATGGTCCTGATGAAACATCCCAACTCTGAATAATGTGACTGTGATTGTAAACTACTGCATTTTTGACAGAAATCAAAATAACAGACACCAAATTAGCTGACATCAGGAACTTGGGTAATGTTCAATTGTTCAGCTATGTATGTCAAACTGAATTAAATGAGACAAGTCTCATGATTTTTATAAACGTCTGAGAATTTATGAGCAAAAATAGCAATTTTTCACGACTCTTGACAAGTAGGTGGTGCTGTAGCAAACTGTGCATATATCCTCAAGTCATGCCTGTGATGACATGTACAAAGTTTCATGTCAATACACCACAGCATTGCCAAGATACAGCTTAAATCCATTCTTGCTTGTTTTCCTGTAAAATTTGTTGATGGGGATATGAAAATGGTATGATCTGTCCACACAAACTTATACATTTTGTTGTGGGTGTTTCTATATGCTATATACAATTTTTTTTGCAAATTAGACAAATGCTGTACTAGGAGTTTGAAAAAGTAGGCTTTTCGGAAAATTCAAAATGGCGAGAAAGTTTGCCTAAGACTCATGATTGCATTAGAGCATGAGCAAAGAAATAAAAAATTAAATATTTAGGAAGAATGGGCATGAGCATAATGTGGTAAAGTCACACAGGATCATGGAAAACTCTTTATTTTCTTCATTGGCCGAGTCAAGTGAGTACCATTTAAAAATGTTGGTTACATATTTTTACATATGCCAATAAGACAAAAACATTTCTTAGTTCTTTTAGTGTAATGTATTGCTTTCTCCACTGTTCTGAGCACGTGAATTTATACCTTTTTATAGACTATTGTAAGGTCAGGTGACATAGCAATACAAGACATTGAAAGAGAATTAAAAGGTGGAAAATTACACATCACCAGATTCTACTGTGTGAAGGAAGACATGCAGGTATGCCTGAGGAGTGGCAATGAGACACAGCAGTACAGCAGAGAGCAGATTTACTCCCGAGTCTCGTGGTTTGTTACAGTTCAGATTCAGTTCTATCATGTGTGAGGATTTGATCTCAGAGCTGAAGCCAGAGAAGCACAGCCTTCTTCTGTATATTGTATATACACTGTATATTTAATACACTTTCAATACACTTTCATTTAATTCAGTCTGAGTGGGTGAATCAGCAACTACTGCACTGATTCAGATTCTACACCTGTAGCTCAGTGAGAAGTTTATAAAATAATTTCTTATTCAATCTGTGAAATGCACGCCCAGTTACAAAAATCCCAACGTATAAATATAGTTACAAGCAGCAATTACAGGGTCAAGCCCACTAGAGGCACAAAGAGAAATATTTGTGAAAATTAATAAGTATAGGAAAATCAGTTTTAAAATCACAGCTAAAACCAAACTTACCAAGTTTCACAGTGATACACAATTGTGTTCATAAACTACTGCACTTGTGAAAAAATTCCTAATGGTCTAAAACTGCCCACCCAGAAAAATAGGATGTCTTTTGACTCGGCCTGTCTCAAGGAATCTTAAAAGATCAGTCTATTTGTTTTAGGCTGAAGTTTTTACAAGTTATAAGCAAAAACATTTTTGTGTGAATGGACCAGTTGGTGTCGATGTGACAAAACTGCACATGTACCCTCAGGTCATGCTTTAAAGACAGTTGTCTCTCAATACACCAAAATGTTTACCAAGATACAGACTCATATCCGTTTTGGCATTCTCACCATCATATTAATGAGAACAGTGTACAAGAAAAGTAAGGGGCATAAATTCCATACCTTTATGTACTGGGTGTCTCTAGCTGCTAACACTCAAACAAACACACAAATGCAAATAGCCAGTTTAGAAGATTTAACTGAATTTACTTTTATCTACATTTGTAAATGGGTTTGTGCTTGTGCGTGAATGTGTTTGTCTTCAAAGATCCAGAAAATAATACATAATAAACAGTGTCACAGATTGTTAGATTATGTGATTAGGAAAGGGGCTGACACATGAGATTACATGTTTTAATATCACAATAACACTCACTCTAGTTTCTCCAGTTTACAGTGTGAATCCTCCAGTACAGCAGAGAGCAGCTTCACTCCTGAGTCTCCTGGTTTATTACAGCTCAGATTCAGTTCTCTCAGGTGTGAGGGGTTTGATCTCAGAGCTGAAGCCAGAGCAGCACAGCCTTCCTCTGTAATACCACAGCTGGAAATCCTGCAGAGAATATATTAAAAAAATTACTTCTGAACAATTCTTAAAAACTTAAGTTCTTTTTGACTGATGTGTCCAATGTAATTAAAATCTTTTCTAGTTAATAAACAAGGTGTTTAGCAGTGTTTCAAAATAGCAAAAACACTGTATATTTAAAACACTTTCACTTTTTAAATCAAAGTTAATTTAGGCTGGGTGGTTGAACTTGTCAGGTACTCTCAGATAATGGTCCCAGTGAAACATAAACTCTCTACGGCATTTTTGACAAAATTCAAAATGGCTGACATCAGAAACTTGGTTATTGTTCATCTCCGTATGTCACACTGAATTAAATGAGACAAGTCTTGTGATTTTTATAAAACTACTGAGAATTTATGAGCAAAAATAGCCATTTTTCATATCTCTGGACCAGTAGGTGGTGCTGTAGCATACTGTGCATATAGCCTCACGTCATGTCTGTGATGACATGTACAAAGTTTTATGTCAATACACCACAGCATTGCAAAGATACTTTTATCCATTCTTGCTTGTTTTGCTGTAAAATGCGTTGACGGGGTGTATGAAAATGGTATGATCTATTGACACAAATTCAAGTCAAGTCAAGTCGAGCTTTATTGTCATTCCACTGTATGTGGGGACATACAGTGGAACGAAATGTCGTGCCTCACAGGACCACGGTGCTACATAAATACAGACATACAACAATGACGTGAAACAGTATAAATCTAAACACAAATAGATTATAAATATACTACATATAAAGTTGCCTATACATAAACTAGAAAATACAAACTATACAAATGTTTCACATAAATATTGCACATGAGGAAAAAGAAAGTCAAGCACTGTTCCTGGCTGGAGAACAGTACAAGATGATCTGTAGTGCATGGGCTTGTAAACATACATATGTTATGAGTCTTTTTGTGGGATTATGTACCCTCGGTTGTAAAAAGTGTCTAGTGCACATAGAGGAGAGTGTGTTACTACAGGTGGTCTGTGCGGCCTACTCACCTGTGTGAGTAGAATTGCACAAGGGAGAAAAAAAAAAAAAAAAAATATATATATATATATATATATATATATATATATATATATATATATATACATACATACATATACATATATTTAAGAGGTATGGGGTTTTTCAGAGGGGGGCCGTGCTTGAGTTCAGGGCTCTCACAGCCTGGGGGAAAAGGCTGTTGAGCAGTCTGGCAGTGCGGGCTCTGATGCTCCAGTACCGTTTTCCTGATGGCAGGAGCTGGAAGAGACTGTGTGAGGGATGGGTGGGGTCCTTTACGATGCTGGTGGCTTTGTTGGAGCATCGTGAAAGGAAAATGTCCAGGATGGAGGGGAGAGGGGCACCGATGATCTTTGCAGCTGTGTTCACTGTCCGCTGGAGGGTCTTGCGGCCTGCGGCGCTGCAGTTCCCATACCAGACAGTGATGCAGCTGGTCAGCACACTCTCAATGGTTTCCCTGTAGAACATGGTGAGGATTGGTGGAGGGAGACTTGCTCTTTTCAGCCGGCGGAGAAAGTGTAGGCGCTGTTGTGCCTTTTTGGAGAGTGACGTGGTGTTGGTGGTCCAGGTGAGATCCTCTGTGATGTGCACCCCCAGGAATTTAGTGCTGCTGACTCTCTCCACAGTCAAGCTGTCGATGGTCAGTGGGGGGTGGTCAGTGGAGTTTCTCCTGAGGTCCATCACAACCTCCTTTGTCTTCTCCACATTGAGGGACAGGTTGTTAACGCCACACCATGCCGCTAGCTGTGCCACTTCCTCTCTGTAGTGCGTTTCATCGTTGTTGCTGATGAGACCTACCACCGCTGTGTCATCAGCGAACTTGATGATGTGGTTGGAGCTGAACTTGGCAGTGCAGTCGTGGGTCAGCAGTGTGAAGAGCAGCGGGCTGAGCACACAGCCTTGTGGGGCACCTGTGCTCAGTGTGGTAGTGCTCGAGGTGTTGTGGCCGACACGGACTGACTGGAGTCTTTCAGTTAAAAAGTCCAGAATCCAGTTACAGAGAGAGAGTTGTTAAGGCCCAGCAGGTGTAATTTATTAATGAGCTGTTGTGGGATTATTGTGTTGAATGCTGAGCTGAAGTCAATGAACAGCATTCTTACATAAGTGTTCTTCTGGTCTAAGTGGGTAAGAGCCAGGTGGAGGGTGGAGGAAATTGCATCATCCGTAGACCGGTTTGGACGGTATGAAAACTGGAGCGGGTCGAGTGTGTTGGGGAGGCTGGTTTTTATGTGATTCATGACTAATCTCTCAAAGCACTTCATCATGATTGGAGTCAGTGCTATGGGACAATAGTCAGACAGGACACAGGTGATTTCTTAGGTACTGGTGAGATGGTTGTGGACTTGAGACACGTGGGGACGACTGCCTGGCTCAGCAAGATGTTGAAGATATCTGTTAGGACATCTGTCAGCTGTGCAGCACAGTCTCTCAGTACACGGCCAGGTATGTTGTCAGGACCCATAGCCTTGGGTGGGTTAATCCTAGACAGGGTCTTCCTCACTACGGCTGGAGACAGACAGAGCGCCTGGTCGGTGGGAGGTGTGGGCAGTTTTTGTGCAGGTGTGTCATTCTGCATTTCAAACCGTGAATAAAACTGGTTAAGTGCGTCTGGAAGGGATGTGTCGTCATCACAGGCCTGTGGCAGGGGCTTGTAGTCAGTGATGGTCTGAATGCCTCGCCACAGGCTCCGTGAGTCTCTGCTGTCTGTGAAGTGGTTATTGATTTTTGTGCATATGCCCGTTTTGCATTCTTGATGCCACAGGACAGGCTGGCTCTTGCTGTTTTTAGGGCTGCTTTATCTCCTGATCTGAATGCCTCATCTCTGCTCTTTAGCAGCCCACGAACCTTTGCTGTCATCCACGGCTTCTGGTTGGCACGTGTGGTGATGGTCTTTGTGACTGTCCCATCATCAATGCACTTCTTGATATATGCACTCACTGTTTCAGTGTACTGGTTCAGCCCTGTACGAGTCTTTCTGTGTTGTGTGAAGTCCAGTGTGTTAGTTCCCCTTGTAGCAAAGTTCACATGTTGGCAGAACTTTGGCAAGACTGTCTCTAAGTTTGCGTGGTTAAAATCTCCGGCTATGATGACAAAGCCGTCGGGGTTGTTTGTTTGTTGATCGCTGATGGCGCTGAATGGCGGAGTCCGGGATGTTGTCGTTCAGCCATGTTTCAGTGAAAACAAACACACAACAATCGCTTGACTCATGCTGTGTAGACCGACTGAGTTGAACTGAGTCCAGTTTATTTACCAATGAGCGAACGTTTGCGAGCGTTAATGATGGGATCGCTGGTCTGGTGGGGTTAGCCCTTAGCCTAGCTCGTACACCCCCGCGCTTGCCGCGTCTCTGTCCCCTCTCACAGCGCCGGCGGCGGCGGCTTGTGCGGGTAGCATCAGTGGACGGGGCCGCGGTCTCAGGGTTCGGCTTCAGCAGCAGGCAGAGGCCTCGTAGCTTCTCGGTGGTCGCCGGCGAAAGCTGATGTTTGTACGCACTACCGATTTCCAAAAGGCTCTGGCGATCATATTTGTGTTTCCGATCGTTTATCTGATGAGTTTGCGGAGAAATTAAACTGTTTGAAGACGAAGAGACGAGACTAACAGACATAAAACACCATCTTTTGGACTGTTGTGGGTGTTTCTATATGCTACATTCAAAATGTAGAAGTTAAAAAAATTGCGGGTTTTTTTTGCTAATTTTGTGCAAATCAGACAAATGCTGTAGGAGGAGTTTGAAAAAGCAGGCTTTTCTGAAAGTTCAAAATGCAAGAAAGTTTGCATTAGACTCAGCAAGAGCCAAAGAATCACAAGAATTTTGTTTCTATAATTTCTTTGTTTCTATGAGTCTAGAGACTCTGAATTTGCTTTGGTAACATTTCAGACTCTCCACTATCTGTGTGCCAAATTTTATAACTTTTTATCATACAGTTTTATGTGCTGCCATAGACTCAGAAGCAGAAGAAGAAAAACATTAACAGAAACAACAGAGCACTCCAATCTCCCATCAATGGTGACTGACAGTCTAAGAGCTTTACAGAATCAAGATTGGTTCACACTAGGCTTTGAGCATGCAATATTACTATGGACCACAACAGTTTTCTTATGGTCCATATTTTTCAGGAGACTGTGTAATGCTCTGCTTTAAATAAATAGTTCACAACTAACAAATATGAATAGAAATGAAGTCTAAATGTCTTGTACCATCTACTCCACTCAACACAACAATGTAAACCATGTAGAACACAGATCAGATCCAGTCCAGGGCAGCAAGGAATAGAGTTTACAATTAACAATTTAATTATTTAATTCAGCTCACCGGAAAATTACACATCACCAGATTCTGCTGTCTGAAGGAAGACATGCAGGTATGCCTGAGGAGTGGCAGTGAGACACAGCATCCCATTCTGAGGGAACAAGGTTACATATGTAAACTGAGGTGTCCCCTTTCAAGGGAACTCAATGCTACATCATGGTGTTGATGCTAGGAGGACATTAATACCCACTACATCACAATGAGAGGGATGCCTGACCAGCAAGGCCATGTAACACTTGCAAAAGAAAATGTTTGAGACTGTACAGGCAGGACTAGATCAACCCAGAAGGACCAGTGATCCAGGGGTTAAATCCATGTCCAGATTGTAAAACCTGGTGAATGTGTGTGGAGATGACCAGCCTGCTGCCCTAGACAGTGCCTTAGAAGATGCTACACTCCTGGTGGAGTGGGCCCTAACTCCTGAAAGTGAAACAATACTGTATGCTTCACAAGACAGAGCAACAGTATCTGTAATCCAAAGGGAAGGCTCTGCTTGGCGACTGCATTACCTCTATTGATACTTGATACAGAGGATGAAACCAACTGCTCTTGAGCCAGAACTAAAACAGCCCTATGTGCAGCGGACCCAATGGAATAGCATTGACTGCTGCTGCCATGAGACCCAAAAGCCTCTGAATTTGGAGGACTGAGGGACCCTCAGCTAGTCTGATGCCACCCACATCAGCAAGGAATTCACACATAAAGAAGACAATTGTGGCTGCATTGTCGCTCTAATTTCTAGAAATGTGGTTCTCTGTCTTGGAGACTGCACCCTCTTCTTGATGGTTAGTCTCAGACCCAAACAAATCATATGGGCCAGCATGACATCTCTATAGAGAGCTGTCGACTCTTCTGACTGCGCAAATATCAGCCAGTAGATGATGTGATTCAGTACAATAATGCCCTGCAGTCCAGAGAAGCCAAAGCTGCAACCATGCATAAGGTATGTGATGGTGAGGCTAGACTAAAAGGCAAAAAGACAGAGAAAGCAAACCTGGGAAACGTCCTGTGTTTTGGCAGAATTTGATTGTGAAAGCATGTGTCCTTTTGTTCTATTTTGACAAGCATTTGTTCCATGTGTACTACCATAATCACTACTCCATCAAAGCAAGGAGGACAAGGGCCAAACTGAGCTGCCACACTGTCCTTTTGCTTCTCCCGGTTGGAGATAAGTACAGGTCATTTAGTAGGTCAGCCTGATAAGTTTGCAAAGCCACCATGGAGTGCAGGGACTCAGCAGCCTGACCTGCAGGTGCATACATCTTGTCAACAAAACTAGATGTTGTTCTACACAGCCTTGAGGGCAGGTTTGATTCCATGAGGGAAAAGGTCAACTATATATTACTTCAAGACCAGATGATATTTCTACCTTAGCTAAATTATCAGACTGTTTTAAAGAAATAAAACATTGTATGTAATTTTCTTCTTTTAAATTCAAATAAGACAGAGATATTACTTATTTGACCTAACTCAAGTAAACAGAAGCTCTCTGATTACAGTTTCCAGTTAGAAGGATGTAACATCACCTCATCTAACACTGTTAAAGACTTGGGCGTTATATTAGACAGTAACTTGTCTTTTGAAAATCATGTGGCTTATATTACAAAAACTGCCTTCTTCCACCTTAGAAACCTCACTAAGCTGCGTAACATCTAATTCTGATGCAAAAAAGGTGGTCCATGCTTTTATGACCTCCAGACTGGACTATTGTAATGCAGCTGTCCCGCTTCCTTAATAAACAAGCTACAGTTAGTCCAAAACAGTTAGTCCAGGTCCAAGAAATATGACCATATAACCCCAATTTTATCATCTCTACACTGGTTACCTGTTAAATTCTCTGTTATTTATAAAATTTTACTGCTTACCCATAAAGCCTTAAATGGGTTAGCCCCTATGTACTTAACTGATCTTCTCTCATGCTACAAGCCAATGCATACTTTGACACTGCTGAGATTAGCTTAGAACATTTGCTTTGTACATTATTATCTTTAATAGTTTTATTAATTTTAATTTTCTTCTGTTTTTCCAGAATTTTCATTTTCTATGATTTTCATTTTCAAATCTTAATTTAATTTTACTGTTAAATATCTTTTTTTTTTCATTTGTACAGCTGCTTTATAACAATGTGCCATTGTGAAAATCTATATTATTTGCATTACACCACAAGATCCTTTATCACAGATCAGAGTTCAACAATCTTTACCTACATGAAAGAATAAAACTTTTTACACAGGCTTATGTTTTCATTCTGCAACAAACTCAAGAAAAATAAAGTGGAGATCAACTTTTCTGCTAAATTCACCTGCAGCCCTGATCCAACACAACTGTCAGTAAATTCCAAGTGTATGAAATTTATCTGATATTCACTACTCTAATATTAGAGTGATCCATGACCTGAACTGAGTGTTTTAGATAAAAGAAGGACATCAAAATCTGTAATCTTTGGTGCCTTGTTGGAACTGTTTTAAATATTAAAAAAAAAAAAATTGACACTGTAAAATACTCACCAAACTTTTCTAGAAGCTTTGATCACTGGCAGCAGCCTCAAAAGACATTCTTCTGATGGATCATATTTACTCAGTTTAAACTCATCCAGCTCCTCTTCTGAGTTCAGCAACACAAACACCAGAGCTGACCACTGAGCAGAAGACAGTTTGACTCCAGAGAGACGACTGACACCTGTTCTGCTCACATATGTTTGCACTTCCTGCACTAGAGAATGATCATTCAGTTCATTCAGACAGTGGAACAGGTTGATGGATTTCTCTGGAAATGGATTTGTCCTGATCTTCTCTTTAATGTAAGCAGCTATTTCCTGATGACTGTGACTGTGCCTTTGCATGAGGCCTTGTAAGAGAGTCTGATTAGACTTTAGTGTGAGACCTAGAAGGAATCTGAGGAAAAGGTCCCAGTGTCCATTTTCACTATGTAAGGCCTTGTCCACTTCTTGCTTCAGTACATCAATCATAGCTGACCTGAACATATTCCAGAATCCTGTGTTTTGTTCAGAAAACGACAGAAACTTAAATAATGCAGCTAGAAACTCCTGTATGCTCAGATGTACAAAGCTGTAGACCTTCCCCAGGTGCAGTCCAGACTCCTCTCTGAAGATCTGAGTACAAACTCCTGAATACACTGACACTTCTGTGACATCAATGCCACAATCTCTCAGGTCCTCCTCATAGAAGATCAGGTTCCCTTTTTCAAGTTGCCCATAAGCCAGCTTTCCTAGTGACATAATGCTCTGTCTAGCCTGATGAAAATCTATTTCATATTTCCCGTCATACTTTTGGGTCTTCAGTTTGGTCTGAAAGATCAAGAAGTGTGTGAACATTTGTGTAAGAGTCTTGGGGATCTCTGCATTCTCTGCTTCACTCAACATTCTCTCTAGAACAGTGGCTGAAATCCAGCAGAAGACTGGTATGTGACACATGATGTACAGGCTTCTTGATGATTGGAGGTGGGTGATGATTTTATCAGCCAGACTCTGATCACTTACTCTCTTCCTGAAATATTCTTCCTTCTGAGGGTCATTGAACCCTCGTACCTCTGTGACTTGGTCAACATACTCAGGAGGGATCTGATTGGCTGCTGCAGGCCGAGAGGTTATCCAGAGGTGAGAAGAAGGAAGTAGATTCCCCTTCATGAGGCTGGTCAGAAGCACATCCACTGAGGCAGATTCTGTTACATCAGACAAACTTTGATTGTTGTGGAAATCTAGATGTAGTCGACACTCATCCAGACCATCAAATATAAACATGACTTTGTAGTAATCATAATCTGTTGATGTCAGTTCTTTTGTTTCTATGAAAAAGTGATTTACAAGTTCCACAAGACTGAGATTTCTCTTGATCAAATTCAGCTCTCTGAAAGGAAGTGGAAATATGAAATGAACATCCGGATTTTCTTTTCCTTCAGCCCAGTCCAGAATAAACTTCTGCACAGAGACTGTTTTTCCAATTCCAGCAACTCCTTTAGTCAGCACAGTTTTGATGGGTTTGTTTTGTTCAGGTAAGGCTTTAAATATGTCACTGCATTTGATGGGTCTTTCCTGTGTCTCTGGTCTTCTAGATGATGTCTCAATCTGTCTCACCTCATGTTCATTATTGACCTCTCCACTCCCTCCCTCTGTGATGTAGAGCTCTGTGTAGATCTCATTCAGATGTGTTGAGTCTCCATGATTGGAGATTCCTTCATGAATTCTCTGAAATTTCTCCTTTAGTCTGGATTTGAGTTTTTGTTGATACACAGGCATCAGTTCTGAAAAAGAAAAGGAGAATCAAAATGTGTTAATTACAAATAATGTATTAATTGATCAACATGGAAAATCAGATCCTGATAGAGTAAAACAACAATATGCTTATTCGTTTTTATTTGTTTTTGTTTTAGTTCATTTCTGTGATATTTTATGATTTAATGGGATATTTTAGTTTTTATGATTTTTATGGTCCTCAAAAACATTACAGGATAAAAAAATAAGGTTCTTTTCTCTTTCTTAACTAACAAACTCATTTTCTTCATATATTGGCAATTAAAATGTTAACAGTGATTATTCTTATTTCTAGCGGTCAATCATAAAAAATATTTTACAATTATTTTTTATTTAATTTACTCATCACACAATATGATTCAGATGATTTGCTCATTAAAATATGATTCAATGAAGTTAGTAAAACATTTAGATTCATATACATTATTTCTATGTTATGATGAGTTACATAAATGTATTTGTTGTTAAGAAGCAACATTGTGTGACAGTTGAATGAATAAAGCTCATCTGTATAATGATGTCACATTTATTTATTTGGTATTTACTCAACAGGAAAATTGAAGTGAAAAGCTACAGTGAAGCAGATTAAGAGTATGACTTGATCTGGTGTAATTAAATTGTTTAACATCATTTTTAGTGATCCCCAAACTGCTTAGTTACTTTCACTACAAATATCTGAATAAAAACTGTTTTATTTCTTTCCATTGCTGCACACTGTTAACTCAAAGCAACACACCTAAAAAATATTTTAATTTACTTTTTAATTAAAATAAATTCAATTTGTTTTTTTAATAAAATTTGCTTTTCACATTGATTTCATAACACATTCACTATATGTAATGATGTGATGATCCAGAGCTCTTACTGGACTGAAGTGTATTTGCAAGGTCTGTCTGGTTCATCTTCCTCAGGATGTGCAGTGTGATCTTCAGAATCGCCTCTCTGACTCTGCTGTGACTCTTATCTTCATCATCCTCCTCTCTCTCAGAGGATTCTGGGTAATCTGGACTCAACAGTCTCTTAAAACTGTTTAATTCATTTTTCATTACAGAGATGATTTTGTGTTCAGCTTCCTGAAATCAAAATGAATATTCAAACAGTATTGCTCCAAAACAAAGAGTGAATAAAAGATCAATACACACAATATGGTTTAATACACGGCCTAAATAAAATAATGGTAGGATTGGCAGTTTCGAGAGGTTAGCATAAGATCCCACCCAACTTTGAAGCATAAGATGCCCCAAAGCCATGCCTCCTCCAAAACAGAGGTTGTATAATATATCTCTGTTCATATAAAAACTATACCTCCATTTGTATACCTCCAAAATGAAGGTATAGTAATGAGGGTAATAAAAAACTACAAATTATGAACAGTTGGGGCAAGAATTTTACAGGCTTATTCATCATTTCTCAGCATTTTACAAACTCAGTAGCAGAGGGCTGTTGGGCCAGAACATTACACACACACACACAAACACACACACATACACACACACACACACACACACACCTTAAAAATGGATTCCAACTTCTTCACATTATTTGATTCTGATCCATCCTGTTTATGACTGTAATTTAAAAAAAACATTTTCCATTAAACAACGTGCATTAATGTATTTAGTAAGTAAATAGATAACATGTATATTTTTTCATACTGTAAACTAAACAACACCTCTGATCAGCAGTAGAGTCTCCCAAACTGAAATTTATTGGTGGATCAATTGACCGGTCACTCTTCATGGACACACAGCTTGATTCAGGAGATTCTTGCTGACACAGACTAAAACACAGCAGCAATCAAACCCTTTTTCAAACATGTACAATCTTACACAGAATTCACAATGAATTATATTTTGACAATATATGAATATTTGTTTCTTAACTGACTCACAATTGAGTTGTAGTGTAAAAAGATTAAAATATTTGTTTTCTTTAAAGTACAAAGAATATATTTCTACTAGTTATATGGAAGACTGCTCCTATATGACTAATATAATATAACCTGGAAAGTAAACTATTGGAATATGAACTAATTTTCTCTTCTGTTTTCATGTGTTACAGTAAAACATCTGGAGACTTATCTTTATATCCAGAACTAAACCAGCTTGGACTGAATGAAACCTACTGTATTGACCTTGTTATAACTTTTTACAAGAACAGAAGTTTCTAAATAATCAGAGCTGAGAGAATAAACCTGAACCACCTGAGCTCAAACACAAGCAGGCAGCTCTTTTTGTCACATATTACTTGAATACTTGATATATTTGAAGCCTGAAGAAAGTTCTCTCACCTCTTGGTCTTCTTTGTGTCATGATCTTCAGAGAGACTCATTCTGAAGGACATGCTGTTATCTAAAAGCAGATGCTGATCCACACAGTGAGTTTTATATCATCTCAGAAATGAATTTCTCTCAAATCTTCCTCTGTTTCAACAGTCAGTCCTGCACAAATTAAAAGCAGTTTTAATTCATCATTCACACACAGAATCAAATCATTCACAGTCAGCAGAACTGATTCAGACAAGCACTGTGTAAAATGAAAGTGAAAGTGGAATCAGATCATCAGAGTCAGTGTTTCTCTCCTGATGTACTTTAAACTCTTTTAAAACTGATCCGAATCTGATTATTAGTGTTTGTAATTTGGTCTTATTTGGTTTTATTAATGTAGATGATCATTTTATAAACTCAGTTGTTCAATAATTGTGTATTTGTTGTCTTCACTGCAGGACTTCCTCATGTTCAGGTTTGTAGTTTAGCATCATTAAACATGACAAATAAACTTTCAAAACAAAACCAAAGACTGAAATCATAATCAGAAAATGTCTTAAACCTTATTGTCACAGATTCTGTCTTGTATAGTCTGTAGACATTTTATAGTCTGTACATGAAAATGTCAAGAATCTTGAACTGATCTGATCACAGTAGCTGAAATACATGAATCTGTTAATTAATTTAATAAACTCTGAAACTTCACGGATTCAGTACAGTAGAAATGAAGATACTCACTATTTTTTCTCTGAATGTTGTTTACTTCCTCACTAACGAATCCTGTTATAATAGTTTCACTTTTACGTCTCACCTGAGAAGGAGGAGCATAAAAGTGTCCAATAGCTGCTCGTTTTTTCTCTTATAGGTGAATGATGTAGGATCAACATCACAGGCGAGTACATTTTACATGAATATGAATTAACTAAACAGATCACATACAGAAGTCCATCTGAACAGGTGAACTCTTCTCTGTAAATCCAGAATTTTCTTTCTTTAAGTTGAACCTGATATTTCTGCTGGTCATCCAGACTGAACAAAGTTCTTGATCATTGTAGTTCATCATCTGCTGCAGCTGCTTGTCTGACTTCATTCAGTTTGTGTGTTATAGGCAGATGTGTTGAGAGGAGATGTACTTCAGTTCATCCTCTAGAAGCTCTTGCAGAAGAACTCTGAGTGTATCAGTGATACAGGCGGCTGCTTTGTACAGCCTCCACAAGGTGGCGCTACTCTACCGATATGAGAGATTTCATCATTTTCTCATCTCATGAGATTAAGATTTATCTTTAAGATTTATCATTAACATCCTCAATTTGTATTAAACGACAATAAAAATATGCGCAAAAAACTGTAACCCTTTAAAATCATTTCTAGTGTAAACATTTAAAAATGATCACATCTGCCATTTCATAGAATAGGACTGAAAATGACTTTTAACAGGTGAAAGAGGCTTATATTAAATTCTGTGAGTATCTTTATGGATTGTAAGTGATGTGTTTTTATCAGCTCTTGTATCAGTGTCATGCTGTAAATGTCACACACTCTTGATGTAAATGTTCAGTGTTTGAAGCTTTAGACAGTCATGTGTCGTGTGTAAGTCACGTCTGATCAGAGGCACAGTTGAGTCCTCTGTCAGTTCAGTGTGTATAGGAAAGTGTCTCACTGTGTCAGTGATCCACACACACATTCACTCATTCAGACTGATGGGGACGTGTGTGTGTTCAGCTCTGAGTGTGAGGAAATCCCTGCAGGTAAGACTTTTAATAAAGCTTTTCATTAAGATGAGCAAATCTCTTCAGTCACTCATCATTTATTTGCTTTATTCCTGCAAGAGAAACTCAGACACAAAATGGGATTTCATCTTTATATGTTTGGTATGTTTCTGATAATTATAATCGTATTACAATCACTTTTGGCATTAGGTGAGAATGCATTATGTTATGTGGGACATTTCTAAGCAGTTCCCAATTGTATGTTTTATTACAGGGCAGCTGCTGGTCAAATGGTGCCTTAAGCAGAATTGTACTATTGTGTCCCCTCCCCCAGATATTATGGAAGTAAAAAGAAACCCCTATAGGGGTCAAAACAGAACTTTAATAAAATAATAAAAATGCACATTTATTTAAATTGTATTATTTACAAATTACAACTGTAGCTCTACAGCAAAAAAAGATTCACAGGATTATGAACGTATCTGAAAGCGATGTACGGGCTTCATCTTGGCCGTCAATTATGATCATTTGCAGTCGCAAACATGAGTGCGCAGATGCGGGAATGGCGCGTGACGTGTAACCTTAAAATGCATTTTATATAAACATAATAATAACATTAATGTTGCTGTAAGTTGCCTTCAGTGACAATCCCCAAACATAATTGATATATATATTAATAAAAAAATAATGTTATTGAAATGTAAATTACTTGTAAATCCTATACATCTAACAATGCATTTTAATGCATTATTAAGCTTTAGTATTTTAATAGGTAAAGGCATGAGGAGTGCTAACAAAGATCACATCACACTCTGGAATAACGTTACTTCATTATGATGTGTAATAAACAGGATGTTCAGTCAATCGGCCATTGTCTCAAAATAAAGCCCATTTAGTGTGATAACACGGTGCAACACTTCACATTGATGTTTTAATCACCTTGTCGTCATTTATTACATCATTTAAGAAAATGCCTCGAATAATGTATTATGTTGAGCTTTTACAACTAATAAACTATCAGCGGCAAAGTTTTTTATATTACGTATATTATTTCTGTCATCAGTAATACAGTATATCAGTCAAGGAAAACGTAATAAGTATTTTATTTTTGAAACTGTATTAATAATAATTACAAAGGAAAACTTCTTTCTCGACGCCTCAATCGCGATGACAGGCTTCTACGTCATCTACTCGATGAAGTGACGTCATCGCGTACAAAAACGTCCCATTTTATAGGCTGACTCCATCCAATAAAACGACTTTGCTTCTCTTTCACTGTAATATAAAATGTCATGAACACTAATGATATTTAATAACAATAATGTCCCGGAGTTTTAACAACTCATACACATGCATAACAATGTTTATTTCAGGTCGCAGCGGCTGGCGCTGTTCATTGGTCAGGCGTCGACCAATAAAGCGGCTTCAACTGACGCGGTTGTGCTCTCGCAGCAGGAGTCTCGCGACAGCAGCAGCAGCAGTCAAAGCGCCGCAATTAAACTTGTGCTGCCGGATGTGAGAGGATGTGCAGAGACTGAAGTGCAGAAGTTAATATGTCACACATCTGTAACTGTTATTATTGTTATTATAACGATCTGCACTTTAACTTCGAAACTCGCGTGTTTTGATTATTGTCTGCAGGGCGGACTGGGACAAAAATTCAGCCGCAGCAGCCCACATTACCACACCGACACAGACTCACTCATGAACACACGCATTCACTATTTGTGTACAGATGGGGAAATAATGCACACAGTACAGTATGTAACAGATTTTTAAACATTTAATGTGTGTGACTGGCAAACAATGCTTACTACTTATTAAAGAGCACACGTTTATAACAAATGTGCACACACAGTAAAAACAAAAGAATAATAATCAGTGAATGTTGTGAAGTGTGTGTGCTGTCTGTTTATGTAGTTTGTCTGCTGTTACTGTCATTCTCTACAGTATGTTGTTCTGTCTGTTGGATTCTCCTTGTTTCTCTCTGTTGACGCTGTACATATTGTTTGTCTGATTGTCTGACCAGGGGGCTCTGGCTGTACTGATTCCAGCAACATCCTAGTAGTTAATGAACAGTATAGGATGTAAACATTGCAGCAAAATGTTTTCTTACTGACTGTTCTCAGCATTGGAATACACATAAATACAAACAAGTAATAACAACAGCACAAAAGGGAATAGAATATACAGCAAAACTATAAATAGTAGCAACAGTAATAGTTGTGTGTGTACCAACAGATTTTTAAATTCTTCATGATATACAATTATTTGTGAATTAAAGTATGCTGAAGTGTTGCAAGAGTATGCTGCATGTGCATTTTTGTGTTTGGTGTAAAGGTTTGTGTGTGAGTGTGTGATCTGTGTGTGTGTGTCACACATATAAGACACATAATAAGAGCCACAGTATTAAGAAACTGGCAGGATCTGTGTAAGGGTGTTTCTCTCTCATGGCTGTCTTGATCCATGACACTCGACTCTGCTGGGTCCAGCAACATTCAAGTTTTGAATAGATGGACACACGATTCAGACAAGAGAACATACGCAAGCCAATGGCATATAATACCTCATCTAACTATTGCATGAGTGTCTATAATATAAGCCTATGTTCCACCCTGTTTTAGGATTAATTACATATTTTAATATATGACTAGCTACGTATTCAAAGTAAAGTTCACTACAAATGTCTACAGTACTATGTCTATTGCTTTAGTTTTTGACCCGTAGCTTACAGCAGTCTGTTTACCCTAAATCGCATCTTATGTGCTGATATTTTTCACTCATGTAATTCAGTAACAGGCTAGCTAACCAATTATCACGATGCTGTAACATTTTAAAACACTCGCCATTCAGAGAGATGTTTTAATTCACAAACCCCCGAGAACCGTCCAATCACATGAGACCAAAAATATGAAAACTATATTGATTCGCTAAAATCAAAAGTGGGCGGGTCGAGCCCGAGGACAATCTGAAACAAGCCAATTAGAGCGCAGCCTCAGATCACGTGCTTTTCAAAAGTTTACGGACTTAATAGACGCCATTAGTCTGGCGCCCCGCACATTCATTTGTGATGTATATTTCACTCAATTTAACATGTTAAAGCTTTCTTCTTTGACAAACTTACTGACCGGCCGCCACTGTTCTGCCATGATTTACTCAATCTCTTATTGTTTTAAACTGTACGGCTTTCTTCTGTAGATACTTGTCAGAGTGATGGTCACGACCACCATGAACTTGTGTTGCGTTTCTCCCCCATACAATCAATGTCAATAAAGGCCGTCAAGAAAACTCATAGATGTTTAATACAGAGATATTTACTAACTGTAACTTTAAATGCTTTCATAACTAATGACATTTGCTTTGTAAAAAGAATGAGTTGGCTATGTGTTAAAGTCAAATACACATTACCTCTACATCATGTCTGATCTGTCAGACAGGAACACTATTGAATATGATCATGACATTTCTCATATTTTCACTCTTCAGGTTCAGTGTGAGAACTGTGCACTGTGGTTTCATTATTCATGTGCACAGTTTGATGAAGGCATTTCTGACAAAGAGTTGCCATGATTTTATATGTTGTGCCTTGAAGCACAAAAAAGATGTTGGTGATTTCAATATAGTTAAACTGTATAGTGACTTTTTTGAAAAACACGAAGACATGTACTTCATATTTAAATAATTTTTAAATAAATACCCTAAATATGCAAATTAAAACTGGGATAATACATAATGCCTATGATGTTCTGAATTAACATAACACTTTATTTCTTATTTGGAAAAGTGAAAACCATGGATGGAATTTTCAAAAATGAACAGGGTCATGGAATAATATGGATGTAAATTATAAATATTTTGTTTAGCTACTTTGTTCTGTAGACCTTCATTTATAAAGTTTTTTTACTGTTAAGATGCTTGAGGTGCAGTTGTTTATACAACAAACATTATATAAATAAAGCTTTATGTAATACAGTACAGAGATTGTGTTGTTTCTACTGCTTTATGGCCAACAAAGACAGAAGAAAGAATATTCCTGTAAGAGACTAACATCACATTTCATAACATTGTCACATTGAGCATAGACGAATCACTAAAACAGAACAACTAAGTTGAACAAGTTGTTTATTATGAGCAGACAATTCAGTCACACAAGAATCAATTTTACTGAGAATCAGAAAAGCAGTCTGAGATATATAAATGTGCATTGGTCAGGTTGAAACTGTCGATTGTCTTCATGATAACATGACAGACTGATCAGAGTCACTGAGAAGATCTTGAAGATCATTTATTCTGTCCTCTGCTGATTCACTGAATTACTCATTTTTAAACAATTTTAACTATTATGTTGTTCAGTGGATGTTAGAAATACACCATAAATCACAAATCTCAGGATGATGAGACTCTGAGCAGGGACAGAGGCAGGAAGTTTTTCTTAGGGGTGGCACAGGCAGGGGTCAGCAATTATGCTGGAGTGGCACAGAAAATATACAAACAAGAAAGGCTCATGCAATCGTTAAATCTTTTTAAAATAAAGTGTTTTAGATGCTCAAAAACCTACTACAATAATTAAAATGACATTTTTTATTAAAAGAACACCAAATAATTGAGCATTGTTATAAATGTTGTTCAAATATTTTTAATGAAATAAAACTTAATTCTGTTTTCAAAGTACATGTTTATATTTTTGTTGTATGTTTATAGCTGCAAAACAATTTTTAAAGGAATAAAGCACAGCAACAATATACCGAGTTTAATTTAAAAGCACAAAAACAATTAAGCAAACTTACAAGCTGTTTTTAAAACCCTTGACAATACCATCATAAGCAAGTACATTTTTTGGTGGTTTAAAGCAAAGACAATCTCAAACTTGAGTTATTAACAACAACAACGTACGAGTGTAAATCACACAATATCTTTGTCTCGCAGGCAGCTGATCCCACGAGAAGAGAGAAGTTTGATCTTTCTGTCTTAACTGCACTTCACTCCTCTGACTGCTTCCTGTGAGCTGCATCTCATACAAGCTATTGATTACCAATGAGAGTCACAACATTTTGACAAAGCAAATATTTTTCTTTACAGTGATTCACAACTAATGTCTAATCAACTGATTTCAATATTGTTATTTTTGTAATGGGCTTCAAAGGTACAATTATTTCAGTTCAACAAGAACATATTTCAGTTCCATCTATTTCTGACTGCATATACAGTCATGTGAAAAAATTAGGACACCCTATGAAAGCCTGTGCATTTTTGTAACATTTTTGCAACATTTTGGATATATGGATATTTAATCCCAATTTTAACAATACAGAGAGATTAAAGTAATATATCTAAGCAATTAAAACTGAAGAGGGGATTTTCTGTAAAATGTAATTCCACAAAATGCAAATTTTAACTGAGGCAAAAGTTAGGACACCCTCACATGTATTCCCTCTTAAAATGGCTCAAATCACACACAGGTGTATCACACCAGGTTCACATAATAGTAGATCGTTACTCAGCATTTTGAACGAGGCTTGCCCTATCTAAACCTCAGACATTTAGTTTGGTGTGCTCCTGACTGTTCAAGTGAGTGAGCACCATGGTGAAAGCAAAAGAGCTGTCAGAGGCCTTCAGAAATTTTTTTTTAGCTTCCTATGAGTCTGGTAAGGGATTTAAAAAGATCTCGTAATCAGCCATTCCACTATCCAGAAGATCGTCTACAAGTGGAGGGCTTTCAAAACAACTGCCAACATGCCCAGGTCTGGTTGCCCCAGCAAGTTCACCCCAAGAGCAGACCGCAAGATGCTAAAAGAGGTCTCCAAAAACCCTAAATGTCATCTCAGGACCTACAGCAGACTCTGGCTACTGTTGAAGTAAAAGTGCATGCCTCTACAATCAGAAAGAGACTGCACAAGTTTAACTTGCATGGGAGGTGTGCAAGGAGGAAACCTTTGCTCTCTGAGAGAAACATCAAGGCCAGACTGACATTTGAAGATGAATCCAAAATTGAATTATTTGGACACCAGGGTGGAGGACATGTTTGGCGTAAACCAAAAACAGCATTCTAGAAAAAGAACCTCATACCAGCTGTGAAGCATGGAGATGAAAGTGTCATGGTTAGGGGCTGCTTTGCTGCAGCAGGACCTGGTCAGTTTACCATCATAGAATCCACCATGAATTCTACTGTGTATCAGAAGGTGCTTGAAGAACATGTGAGACCATCTGTTAGAAAATTAAAGCTGAAGCGGAACTGGACCATGCAACATGACAATGACCCAAAACACCCAAAACCTTTTCAGCCAAAGGAGGTAACAGTAGCTATTAGGGTGTCCTATCTTTTTCCTCAGTTAAAATAGACATTTTTGTAGAATTACATTTACAAAAGATTTTAAAGACTTTTCTACATATTCAAGTAAGTTTCTATCTGTGTGGATAACAGAACTCCATCACTTATAATTGTACAGGATTAATATCAGTGTTTGTCCAGCTGATCATGTTGTTCAGGACACTCAGCAGTTCTGATTTACTAGCTGAAGCTCTTGGAGTTTCATCATGAGTTTGTAACTGTTATAAGTCAAATACTGTAAATTAAAGAGACAGACAGACACAGTGTTACAGATCTGTTTTAAACAAAACTCACTTGTTCAATACACGTTAAAATATACAAAAGCACTGAGTCAATAACTTACTATAATTTCTCCAGTTTACAGCGCAAATCCTCCAGTACAGCAGAGAGCAGCTTCACTCCTGAGTCTCCTGGTTTATTACAGTTCAGATTCAGTTCTCTCAGGTGTGAGGGGTTTGATCTCAGAGCTGAAGCCAGAGCAGTACAGCCTTCCTCTCCAATACTGCAGTAACGTAGCCTGCAAAGAGTGAAGAACATGAATGATCTCTGAGATTTCTGTGCAAACTTTAGGATGAGTGTGTTTGTGTGACCCGAGAAAAAAATTATTAACATCCTGTTGTGTATCTGTGAGCATCATTTTACTCTCATGCATGACTTAACAATTTGAGTCTTCAAAATCATTACAAGAAAGTCATGCGTTATTAATTATTATTCATAAATTCTGTGATTTTTATTCATGAATTCTGTGATTTATCCATCAATGTTTGTCTACTGAAAACTCCCTCATGTTTAAAAATGACCATTAACATCATGTGTGAACAACACCTTTTCAAAAATACTGGTAAATCAGTTCTGGCAATTGAACAGGTATTACCAGTAAATTACCATTAAATTACCAGTATGTTTCTGTGTTTAAAATCTGTTTTTAAACCACAGGTATCGTCTCTGCGTTCAGATCCTAGCAACAGTAATTATCTCCAAACTGAACTGTAGAAGTCAATAAAGATGTCATTGGATCGACTACAATGAATATAAATGAATGAAAGAGCAACTGCATGAATATAAATGTTTACCACAGAAAAGAAACAAACAAAAATACAGACACATACACTCAGATACAAAGTCACAACCTGCCATGTTTTCAAACACAACACCAGTCATTTAAAGCTCACTCCCAGTTAATAACATCACAGAGTTTACCAGTATTTTGGTACTAATGTGTGAATGCTGCTTTACTGGTATAAAGACAAAACACTGTTACTTGTGTAGACTACATATTTGTGTAATTACCAGCAGGGGCTGTTCTAGGGTCTGTGGATATCCAGGGCAAAGCCCCACCCATGTATAAAGTGTGTGGTGAAAAGGCTAGACTTTAGCATCCATGCATAAGAGATGTGGTCATGAGGCTTGACTGGAAACGGTGCTAAGAAGTACTGGCAGTGGAAGTCTGACTCCTCTGGAAGGGGTACATACTCTATGGCCCCTTGACCGAGAAAGACCGAAGCTCTAAAACAAGCATATGTTCCATGTGTACTACCATAGACAGAACTGCATTAAAATGAAGACAAGAGGTAAACTGAGCAGCCACACTCACCTTCTGCTCCTCCTACCTGGAGCTACGCCCAGCTCATTTAATAGATAAGCTATTAAGAAGCAAACATTAAGCAGTGACATACTGTTACTCAAACATAAACAGAGAGATGGGGTTCTGTGACTGGTATAAGTACATTACAATAAACACAAAGTTATTCAGTCTAGCACTGCAACTACTCTTACCTCACTAAAGTCTGTGCATAATGCTGTCTCGTCAATTTAATTCTTTTTTTCTTAAAACATTTGTAAATATCCATTTTAATGTTCATATGAATTGATCTACTCGAGTGCACACAACGAACCATCAGTCTCCAAAAAATCTAATGTCATTGGCTGGATTGTACAGCTCCTATAACTTCTTATCGATGGTTGGTCAGTTTACATGTCAGTCAATTCTACTAACTATAGTGCGCGGTTCTTTTCAGGATTGGAGGACAGAGTAAATTGACGAGAAGAGAGCAGATCTGTGGTTTGATTTTAATAGAAAATTTTAATATGCAATAAAACTTGGTGACGATGCATACCAGACATACTATTAAAAACATTCAGAGCTTTACTGAAAACATTCGAGGCTTAAGCCCCAGTTGTTCACCCCTACCTCCATCCCTGGGGGAAATTTGTGCTTTATCTCATTCATGTTTAAATGCTTCCCTGCATTAACCCGTGAGCTGAATGCTCTTTGTCCTGTGTCTGCTCTCCATATGCAATTCTCAATTTAACAAGAACACATACCAATAGTACAAACATTCAGACACACACACACAAATACAAATAGCCAGTTTGAAGTGAGTGACATATTTATCAGATATGGTAACCCATACCCGAAATGTGACCTCTGCATTTAGAACACACACACAGAAAAGTGGGCAGCACACTTCTGTGTCTGGGGAGCAACTGGGGATTTGGTGACTTGCTCAAGAGCAACCTTCGGATTACAAGCCTGATTCATAACCAGTAGGCCACAACTGCCCCTTCCAGTTTAGAAGATTTAACTGAATTTACTTTTATCTACTTTTGCAAATGAGTTTGTGCTTGAGCGTGAGTGTGTTTGTCTTTAAAGATCTAAACAATTATACATAATAAAAGATGTCACAGATTGTTTAATTAGATTATGTGATTAGGAAAGGGGCTGACACATGAGATTACATGTTTTAATATCACAATAACACTCACTGTAGTTTCTCCAGTTTACAGTGTGAATCCTCCAGTACAGCAGAGAGCAGCTTCACTCCTGAGTCTCCTGGTTTATTATAGCTCAGATTCAGTTCTCTCAGGTGTGAGGGGTTTGATCTCAGAGCTGAAGCCAGAGCAGCACAGCCTTCCTCTCCAATACTGCAGTTATACAGCCTGCAGAGAGTGAAGAACATGAATGATCTCTGAGATTTCTGTGTAAACTTTAGAATGAGTGTGTTTGTGTGACCTAAGAAAAATGATTAACCTTCTGTTGTGTATCTGTACCTTATAAAGCTTTTTGTGAGAAATGCTCAATTGTTCAATTGTGTGAAAAAACATACAATTACATATAAAACAAAATAATAATCTGAACATCATTTAAAATTTCACAGTTCTGTTTGTTGCCTCTTGTGTTCCTTTGGTTCTTGACATTATTAGTTCCTATTTGATTTAATTATCTAGTTAATTAGTTCTCATTAATTGCCTTGGTTACAAATGAGCTCCACCTGTGTCTTGTTCAGTTAACGCACGCACATGTGGTTTACAAGGACTCTCCATAGACGTAATGATTATTATACTGAGCTAATCAAACTTTCTACCCACTTCCCCAACTCTCGCAGAAAACTCTTTTAATCAAAATAAAAGCTTACCACGTTTCACGGTGATGCACAATTGTGTTCATAAACTACTGCACTTGTGAAAAAATTCCTAATGGCCTAAAACTGCCCACCCAGGAAAACAGGATGTCTTTTAACTCAGCATGTCTCAAGGAATCTTAAAAGACCAGTCTGTTTGTTTTAGGCTGAAGTTTTTACAAGTTATAAGCAAAAACATTTTTTATGTCTGGACCAGTAGGTGTCGATGTGATGAAACTGCACATGTACCCTCAGGTCATGATTTAAAGACAGTTGTCTCTCAATACACCAAATTTTTTACTAAGATACAGACTCATGTCCATTTTGGCATGCTCACCGTCAAATTAATTGACACAGTAAAAAAGAACAGCAAGGGGCATAAATTCTGTAACTTTTTGTACTGGGTGTCACTAGCTGCTACATACAAAATTTTGTGCAAATTGGACAAACGCTGTAGGAGCTCAAAAAAGTATTTTTTTCTGAAAATTCAAAACGGCGAACAGGAAGAATGGTTAACTATGACATATTTGGTATTGATGGACTCAGCATAAGCTATAGAATCTAATTATTACTACTCATACAAATCAATCAAATGTTAAAATCATTTACATGTATGTCATTATAGTTTTTAACAGCTAGGGGGCTTAAAACTTGCCAGGTACTCTTATAGCCTGTGAGCTGTTAGGAGTCACTGCTTTTCTCCTCTGTGAAGGATCAGAGGCTGAATGCTCTTTGTTCTGTGTCTGCTCTCCATATGCATTTCTCATCAATTTAACAACAAAACATACCAATAGTACAAATACTCAGACAAACACACACAAACACAAATAGCCAGTTTGAAAGATTTAACTGAATTTACTTTTATCTACGTTTGTAAATGGGTTTGTGCTTGTGTGTGTTTGTCTTCAAAGATCCAAAACATGATACATAATAAAAGATGTCACAGATTGTTTAATTAGATTATTGATTAGGAAAGGGGCTGACACATGAGATTACATGTTTTAATATCACAATAACACTCACTCTAGTTTCTCCAGTTTACAGTGTGAATCCTCCAGTACAACAGAGAGCCACTTCACTCCTGAGTCTCCTGGTTTATTACAGCTCAGATTCAGTTCTCTCAGGTGTGAGGGGTTTGATCTCAGAGCTGAAGCCAGAGCAGCACAGCCTTCCTCTCCAATACTGCAGTCATACAGCCTGCAAAGAGTGAAGAACATGAATGATCTCTGAGATTTCTGTGTGAACTTTAGGATGAGTGTGTTTGTTTGACATGAGAAAAATGATTAACCTCCTGTTGTGTATCTGTACTTTGTAATGTTCACAGTGAGAAATGCTCAATTGTTCAATTGTGTGAAAAAAACAATTACATATAAAACTGAATAATAATCTGAACATCATTCAAAATTTCACAGTTCTGTTCTTTGCCTCTTGTGTTCCTTTGTTTCTTGTCATTCTTCTTCTTCTGGCTTTTTATGGTGGTTGGCAAACAAAGACAAAGGTGCATTCCTGCCACCTACTAGGCTGGAGTGTGGTTCATTAATGAATAGGAAGAGAGACTAAGAAAGAAAATAAACATTTTTCCTTCCCCTTTCCTTTTTCTCTCTTTTTCTCTTTGGTATAATGAATTGGCTTCTAAATCCTATTAAACAGTTGCACCTTTCCTAAAAACTTCATTAATGCTTTATATACTCTATAATTTTCCAATCCATTATTTAACAATTCTTTAAATGTAATATTTTCCATCCCCATTTCTTTTAACTTTTCCACCAGAAGTATCCTTTCATTTTGATAAGCAGTACAATATATTAATACATGCTCTACAGTTTCTGCTACTCCACATAAACTGCAATTGCCAGACTCAAGACAGAAGTCTTCCTCTTTCCTCCTCATTCCGTTGAATTTGCCATTTACTTTGTACAGCTGTTCTAATTATAGCCTTAACTTCTTTACAAAGTAGAATATTCATTTCTATATGAGATCATTTCAACGCCTCCTTCGCTAGATGATCCACTTCCTCATTTCCATCTACTCCCACATGTGCTGGAACCCACAGGAAACATATCTTGCTTCCTAATGTTTTAACCCTGTACATACTTAAAAGAATTTCATATAGAATATCCTGTTATGAGGATCTCCCACTAATTATACTTGATAATGCTGAGAAAGAATCTGAGCATGTCACCACATTCATTGGTCGAGAATCCTCCATCCACCTGATAGCTAATAATATTGCTGCCATCTCTGTTGTATAAACTCCAACTTGATCAGACACCCTTTAACCATTTTTAACTTGATAATGTGGTATATATACTGCTGCTGAAGCTTGTCCTGTTTCCGGATCTTTAGATCCATCAGTGAAAACTGTAAGCATTGAACTGTAAGCAAAGAGAAGAGCCATGGTGACATGGGTGACACTACTACTGTCGGGCTTAATTCAACATTTATAATCCCTCTCGTTAGAGCTTCCTCTTCTGCAATCTATCCAAAACTATTAAGTTTAGCAGATTCATGTTCCCAACATTTTAACAACACTTTTAAACAACACTTCTAATTTTAATTGGATGAGTTTCATTATGTCCCTTTACTGATATCCAGTAATTCAACAATAGTTTTATTTTCCTGATATCAAGAGGGATTTCATTCATTTCTACCTGTAAGGCAGGAATAGGAGAAGACCTAAGAGCTCCACAACATATTGTTAGTGTCTGTGACTGAATCATTTCTACTTTATGCAGCAATGTTTTGGATGCAGACCCATATGCTATACATCCATAATCTGTGGTGACCTAATAAGTGCACAGTAAATTCTCTGCAGTGAACAACATCTTCAGCTGAACATCTTAAAATATTTAAAACTTTTTTGCATTTATCAACAACTTTTTGTATACGAGTTCCAAATGTCAGTTTAGTATCCAGCCAAACCCCCAGATACCTTAACACTTTCACCTGTTCTAAAGTTTGTTTTGTAAGAGATACATTTTTCAATGGTGCTTATTAAAATAAAAACTTAATGTCACACTGAATTAAACTGAAAACATTCATCCACAGTCATTCTTAATGTGGATATCTGCTATTATAATATACAATCATTGAACAGCTTTAAAATCTACAATAGAGAAACCATGACACCAAGCTGTTATTACTTGTCAAATTAGGAAGATGCATACAGATACATTTTATACTATACTCAGTGATAGAAATGCATGCTATTAAGAAAATAAATGTAAAATTTGTTCGGCACGGTCTGTTGACAAAGTATAAATGACTCAAATGACAAAGTATAAATCATTTAGTTTAAATGTTGCCTTTGTGAATTGCTTCTAAATAAATGGAAATAGGCTTTTATGAAATGTCTGCAATTGTAAAAGAAGTAAAACAACCAATTAAAAAATAAAAGAAAAACATGTAAATAGTTTTTGTTAAATAACCCAGGTCAACATGCAGTCAGTTACTTTGTTTTCCTGCTGAATTTTTCCACAACTCATAATATTCCAAATCAATATTCACACACAATAATACTACTAATGTGTATTCTGAGATAACTACAAGAAGAAATTACAGGATCAAGCTCACTAAGAGCACAGAAAGAAATATTTGTGAAAATCAACAGTGATGAGTATAGAAAAAGCAGTTAAGAGATAAAAGCAGCAAGAAAAAGCAGTCTAAAGTTTTTACAATTTATAAGCAAAAAACATTTTTATATGTCTGGACCAGTAGGTGTTGAAGTGACGAAACTGCACATGTACCCTCAAGTCATGCTTTGATGACATATGACAAGTTTTCAGTCAATACACCAAAGGTTTGCCAAGTTAAAGCCTCATTCAGATTCACTTACACAGTATATTAGAACGGTAAGAGGTATCAACATAAATTCTATAACTTTTTATACTGGGTGTCTCTAGATGCTACATAGCAAAGTTTGTGCAAATCAGACAAACTGTAAGAGCTCAAAAAAGTGTTTTTTTCTTAAAAAACTAAATGGTGAACAGGAAGAATGGTTAACTATGACATATATGGTATCAACGGACTTGGCCTATAGAATGTGCTCATTACCACTCACAAATTAATCAAATCTTAAAATAATTATATAAAATAATATAAAATAAACTTGCTCTCTACTCTCAGAACCTGTGAGCTGTTAGGAGTCACTGCTTTTTTTTCCCTCTGTGAAGGGTCAGAGGCTGAATGCTCTTTGTCCTGTGTCTGCTCTCCATATGCATTTCTCATTCATTTAACAACAAAACACACCAATACTACAAACATGCAGACATACACACAAAGATAAACAGGCAGTTTAGAAGATTTAACTAAATGTACTTTTATCTACTTTTGTAAATGTGCTTGTGCGTGAGTGTGTTTGTCTTCAAAGATCCAGAAAATAATACATAATGAACAGTGTCACAGATTGTTAGATTATGTGATTAGGAAAGGGGCTGACACATGAGATTACATGTTTTAATACCACAATAACACTCACTCTAGTTTCTCCAGTTTACATCGTGAATCCTCCAGTACAGCAGAGAGCAGCTTCACTCCTGAGTCTCCTGGTTTATTACAGTTCAGATTCAGTTCTCTCAGGTGTGAGGGGTTTGATCTCAGAGCTGAAGTCAGAGCAGCAAAGCCTTCCTCTGTAATACCACAGCTGGAAATCCTGCAGAGAATATATAAAAAAAAATTACTTCTAAACAATTCTTAAAAACTTAAGTTCTTTTTGACTGATGTGTCCAATGTAATTAAAATCTTTTCTAGTTAATAAACAAGGTGTTTAGCAGTGTTTCAAAATAGCAAAAACACTGTATATTTAAAACACTTTCACTTTTTAAATCAAAGTTAATTTAGGCTGGGTGGTTGAACTTGTCAGGTACTCTCAGATAATGGTCCCAGTGAAACATAAACTCTCTACTGCATTTTGGACAAAATTCAAAATGGCTGACATCAGAAACTTGGTTATTGTTCATCTCCGTATGTCACACTGAATTAAATGAAACAAGTCTTGTGATTTTGATAAAACTACTGAGAATTTATGAGCAAAAATAGCCATTTTTCATATCTCTGGACCAGTAGGTGGTGCTGTAGCATACTGTGCATATATCCTCACGTCATGCCTGTGATGACATGTACAAAGTTTTATGTCAATACACCACAGCATTGCAAAGATACTTTTATCCATTCTTGCTTGTTTTGCTGTAAAATTCGTTGATGGGGTGTATGAAAATGGTATGATCTATTGACACAAATTCAAGTCAAGTCAAGTCCAGCTTTATTGTCATTCCGCTGTATGTGGGGACATACAGTGGAACGAAATGTCGTGCCTCACAGGACCACGGTGCTACATAAATACAGACATACAACAATGACGTGAAACAGTATAAATCTAAACACAAATAGATTATAAATATACTACATATAAAGTTGCCTATACATAAACTAGAAAATACAAACTATACAAATGTTTCACATAAATATTGCACATGAGGAAAAAGAAAGTCAAGCACTGTTCCTGGCTGGAGAACAGTACAAGATGATCTGTAGTGCATGGGCTTGTAAACATACATATGTTATGAGTCTTTTGTGGGATTATGTACCCTCGGTTGTAAAAAGTGTCTAGTGCACATAGAGGAGAGTGTGTTACTACAGGTGGTCTGTGCGGCCTACTCACCTGTGTGAGTAGAATTGCACAAGGGAGAAAAAAAAAAAAAAAAATATATATATATATATATATATGCTGAAAATGGTATGATCTGAAAATGGTATGATCTGTCCACAGAAACAGAATACATTTTGTTGTGGGTGTTTCTATATGCTATATACAAATTGTTTTGCAAATTAGACAAATGCTGTACTAGGAGTTTGAAAAAGTAGGCTTTTCAGAAAATTCAAAATGGCGAGAAAGTTTGCCTAAGACTCATGATTGCATTAGAGCATGAGCAAAGAAATAAAAAATTAAATATTTAGGAAGAATGGGCATGAGCATAATGTGGTAAAGTCACACAGGATCATGGAAAACTCTTTATTTTCTTCCTTGGCCGAGTCAAGTTAGTACCATTTAAAAATGTTGGTTACATATTTTTACATATGCCAATAAGACAAAAACATTTCTTAGTTCTTTTAGTGTAATGTATTGCTTTCTCCACTGTTCTGAGCATGTGAATTTATACCTTTTTATAGTCTATTGTAAGGTCAGGTGACATAGCAATACAAGACATTAAAAGAGAATTAAAAGGTGGAAAATTACACATCACCAGATTCTACTGTGTGAAGGAAGACATGCAGGTATGCCTGAGGAGTGGCAATGAGACACAGCAGTACAGCAGAGCAGATTTACTCCCGAGTCTCGTGGTTTGTTACAGTTCAGATTCAGTTCTCTCAGGTGTGAGGGGTTTGATCTCAGAGCTGAAGCCAGAGAAGCACAGCCTTCTTCTGTATATTGTATATACACTGTATATTTAATACACTTTCAATACACTTTCATTTAATTCAGTCTGAGTGGGTGAATCAGCAACTACTGCACTGATTCAGATTCTACACCTGTAGCTCAGTGAGAAGAACTTTATTAAATAATTTCTTATTCAATCTGTGAAATGCACGCCCAGTTACAAAAATCCCAACGTATAAATATAGTTACAAGCAGCAATTACAGGGTCAAGCCCACTAGAGGCACAAAGAGAAATATTTAAAACCAAACTTACCAAGTTTCACAGTGATACACAATTGTGTTCATAAACTACTGGACTTGTGAAAAAATTCCTAATGGCCTAAAACTGCCCACCCAGAAAAATAGGATGTCTTTTGACTCGGCCTGTCTCAAAGAATCTTAAAAGACCAGTCTATTTGTTTTAGGCTGAAGTTTTTACAAGTTATAAGCAAAAACATTTTTGTGTGAATTGACCAGTTGGTGTTGACGTGACAAAACTGCACATGTACCCTCAGGTCATGCTTTAAAGACAGTTGTCTCTCAATACACCAAAATGTTTACCAAGATACAGACTCATATCCGTTTTGGCATTCTCACCATCATATTAATTGAGAACAGTGTACAAGAACGGTAAGGGGCATAAATTCCATACCTTTATGTACTGGGTGTCTCTAGCTGCTAACACTCAAACAAACACACAAATGCAAACAGCCAGTTTAGAAGATTTAACTGAATTTACTTTTATCTACATTTGTAAATGGGTTTGTGCTTGTGCGTGAGTGTGTTTGTCTTCAAAGATCCAGAAAATAATACATAATAAACAGTGTCACAGATTGTTAGATTATGTGATTAGGAAAGGGGCTGACACATGAGATTACATGTTTTAATACCACAATAACACTCACTGTAGTTTCTCCAGTTTACAGTGTGAATCCTCCAGTACAGCAGAGAACAGCTTCACTCCTGAGTCTCCTGGTTTATTACGGTTCAGATTCAGTTCTCTCAGGTGTGAGGGGTTTGATCTCAGAGCTGAAGCCAGAGCAGCACAGCCTTCCTCTGTAATACCACAGTTGGAAATCCTGCACAGAATATACAAAATAATTTTCTTAAAAACTTAAAATAACATGATGAGTAATTAGTGTTTGACTGATGTGTCCAATTTAATTTGAATCTTTTCTAGTTAATAAACAAGTGGTTTAGCAGTGTCTCAAAATAGCAAAAAACACTGTATATTTTATACACTTTCACTTTTAAGTTATAGTTAATTTAGGCTGGGTGGTTGAACTTGTCAGGTACTCTCAAAGAATGGTCCCAATGAAATAAATAATATGTGATTGTGATTGTAAACTGCTGCATTTTTGCCATAATTCAAAATTACAGACGCCCAAAATTGCTGACATCAGAAACTTGGGTATTGTTCAGTTCTGTATGTCACACTGAATTGAATAAGACAAGTCTCATGATTTTGATAAAACTACTGAGAATTTAGGAGCAAAAATTGCTATTTTTCTTATCTCTGGACCAGTAGGTGGTGCTGTAGCAAAATTCATTGACGGGGTATATGAAAATGGTATGATCTATCAACACAAATTCCATAAATTTTTTTGTGGGTGTTTCTATATGCTACATACAAAGTTTTGTGCAAATCAGGCAAATGCTGTAGGAGTTCGAAAAAGTAGGTAGAATTTTCTTTAGAAAATTCACAATGGGGAGAAAGTTTGCATTAGACTCAGCATGAGCCAAAGAAATCACAAGAAAAAGAATTTTGTTTCTATAATTTCTTTGTTTCTATGAGTCTAGAGACTCTGAATTTGCTTTGGTAACATTTCAGACTCTCCACTATCTGTGTGCCAAATTGTATAACTTTTTACCATACAGTTCTATGTGCTGCCATAGACTCAGAAGCAGAAGAAGAAAAACATTAACAGAAACAACAGAGCACTCCAATCTCCCATCAATGGTGACTGACAGTCTAAGAGCTTTGCAGAATCAAGATTGGTTTACACTAGACTTTGAGCACACAATATTACTATGGACCACAACATGTGTTGGCAGCAGCAGACAGTGTAATGCTCCAGGGCTTCTGTTTCAAACAAATAATTCACAATTAGCAAATATGAATAGAAATTCTGTAAATAAAATAAAAAAGTCTATTAATATCTTAGACTTTTAGAGTACCATATACTCCACTTAACACAACAATGTAAAAAACAAAGTAATCCAAAAACACAGGCAATGATTAAGAACACAGAGAAACCAGGACACAGAGAGAGCGCTCAGAATTAAATAACATTTAAAATGACATTCAATGGGTTCTGGGAAATGGAGTTCACAGTAAATAACAGAACATTTGGCAGGAGTGCCTCTGGTGGCATGTTAGTATAACAACAGGCAGTGAGGCTGGACATTGGATCTGGAGATCATGGTTGCAGCCAGGGCAGGAAGCAGAGGGCAGAGAGCCTGCAGGCAGGAGAGGGTCAGGAGAGAAAAATAATACTAAAAATACAAACAAAAATCTGTCTAAAGAGCCCAAAAAGACACAAGCACATTAAGACAAGATAACAAGAGCTAGAATGCAGCCAACTTCAAACAACAAACTGACACGAGACAGAGTATTCAAGAGAAATAAATAGTGCTGCAAAGTGTAAATGACTGTTAAATGAAATTTAACTCTGTATTGATTGTCTATGTGTTTAATTTTCTGTATTGAATTTGAAACAGTTTTATTTTGACAGTTGCTAATATCTTATAATGTGCTTCCCATTTCTGTTGTATGAGTGTATGTGTGTGTGATATGTGAGAACTGCAATTGTGTGATGATTTCTTCATCTTTCCACTAAATATAGAGCATCTCACTAAAAGAGTTATACACGGTAAATGATTTTAATGGTTATCATCAGGTTGATGTCTCAATCAGATTGAAAAGCCTCCATGAAAACACAAGTGATCCAGTAAAACTCGATCTGAATGATATTTCGTTCACATTGCATCATGGTGTTGATGCTTGGAGGACATTAATACCCACTACATCACAATGAGAGGAGTGCCTTTCTTCTATTAAATTCAAATAAGACAGAAATATTACTTATTTGAGCTAACTCAAGTAAACAGAAGCTCTCTGATTACAGTTTCCAGTTAGAAGGATGTAACATCACCTCATCTAACACTGTTAAAGACTTAAACGTTATATTAGACAGTAACTTGTCTTTTGAAAATCATGCGGCTTATATTACAAAAACTGCCTTCTTCCACCTTAGAAACCTCACTAAGCTGCGTAACATCTATTTCTGATGCAGAAAAGCTGGTCCATGCTTTTATGACCTCCAGACTGAACTATTGTAATTCACTTCTAGGTAACTGTCCAGCTAATAAACAGGCTACAGTTAGTCCAAAACACAGCAGCTAGAGTTTATACCAGGTCCAAGAAATATGACCATACAACCCAAATTTTGTCATCTCTACACTGGTTACCTGTTTAATTCTATTATTTATAAAATTCTACTGCTTACCCATAAAGCCTTAAACGGGTTAGCCCCTATGTACTTAACTGATCTTCTCTCACGCTACAAACCAATGCATGCTTTACTCTCACAAAACTCTGGACTTCTGGTTTTACCCAGAATTGTAAAGTCCACTAAAGGTGGCAGAACATTTTTGCACTTGTCTAATAAACTGTCTGATGCTGTTTGGGGCTCAGTCACGCTCTCGCAGTTCAAAACTAGATTAAAGACACATCTCTTTAGCCAAGTGTTCTCATAATGCATCTCATAACTTGTTTTTCCATTTCACCTCAAAAAAGTACATTTTTATGCTCTTATTGTTATGAACAGCAGCTATGCTTATTATTCTCTGTTTTGGATTTTTATCCTGGGGAAGCTACAGATTAAGTTTGCTCCAGAATGGATTCAGCATCCAACAGACCGACCCAAACTCCAGTTCATCCTGAAAATTGTCCCTGCTCCAGTACAGTCAGGTGATCATCCTCGTGCCTGATCCAACACAAGTTGTCAGTAAATTCCAAGTGTATGAAATTTATCTAATATTTACTAATCTAATATTAGAGTGATCTATGACCTGAACTGAGTGTTGTAGATAAGAGAGAACTCCAAAATCTGTAATCTTTGATGCCTTCTTGGAACGGTTTTAAATAATAAAAATAATATTTGACACTGTAAAATACTTACCAAACTTTTCTAGAAGCTTTGATCACAGGCAGCAGCCTCAAAAGACATTCTTCTGATGGATCATATTTACTCAGTTTAAACTCATCCAGCTCCTCTTCTGAGTTCAGCAACACAAACACCAGAGCTGACCACTGAGCAGGAGACAGTTTGACTCCAGAGAGACGACTGACACCTGTTCTGCTCACATATGTTTGCACTTCCTGCACTAGAGAATGATCATTCAGTTCATTCAGACAGTGGAACAGGTTGATGGATTTCTCTGGAGAGGGATTTTCCCTGATCTTCTCTTTAATGTAAGCAGTTATTTCCTGATGACTGTGAGAGATGTCTAATGTCTTTCTCATGAGGCCTTGTAAGAGAGTCTGATTAGACTTTAGTGTGAGACCTAGAAGAAATCTGAGGAAAAGGTCCCAGTGTCCATTTTCACTCTGTAAGGTCTTGTCCACTTCTTGCTTCAGGAAATCAATCATAGTTGACATGCTGAACATATTCCAGTTGAACATATTCCAGAGTCCTGTGTTTTGTTCAGAAAAATACAGCAACTTAAATAATGCAGCTACAAACTCCTGAATGCTCAGATGTACAAAGCTGTAGACCTTCCCCAGGTGCAGTCCAGACTCCTCTCTGAAGATCTGAGTACAAACTCCTGAATACACTGACACTTCTCTGACATTAAGGCCACAATCTCTCAGATCCTCCTCATAGAAGATCAGGTTCCCTTTTTCAAGTTGCTCATAAGCCAACTTTCCTAGTGAGAAAATGCTCTGTTTAACCTGATGAGGATCTATTTCATATTCCCCATCATACTTCTGGGTCTTCAGTTTGATCTGAAAGATCAAGAAGTGTGTGAACATTTGTGTAAGAGTCTTGGGGATCTCTGCATTCTCTGCTTCACTCAACATTCTCTCTAGAACAGTGGCTGAAATCCAGCAGAAGACTGGTATGTGACACATGATGTACAGGCTTCTTGATGATTGGAGGTGGGTGATGATTTTATCAGCCAGACCCTGATCACTTACTCTCTTCCTGAAATATTCTTCCTTCTGAGGGTCATGAAACCCTCGTACCTCTGTGACTTGGTCAACATACTCAGGAGGAATCTGACTGGGTGCTGCAGGCCGAGAGGTTATCCAGAGGAGAGAAGAAGGAAGTAGATTCCCCTTGATGAGGTTGGTCAGAAGCACATCCACTGAAGTGGATTCTGTTACATCAGACAAACTTTGATTGTTGTGGAAATCTAGATGTAGTCGACACTCATCCAGACCATCAAATATAAACATGACTTTGTAGTCATCATAATCTGTTGATTTCAGTT
The DNA here is from genome assembly GCA_036877525.1 of Chromobotia macracanthus. Lineage (NCBI taxonomy): Eukaryota > Metazoa > Chordata > Actinopteri > Cypriniformes > Botiidae > Chromobotia > Chromobotia macracanthus. The sequence goes on along the minus strand of JAZGTH010000088.1, from coordinate 4,615,888 downwards.
CTGTTGTTTCTGTGTAAAAGTGATTTACAAGTTCCACAAGACTGAGATTTCTCTTGATCAAATTCAGCTCTCTGAAAGGAAGTGGAAATATGAAATGAACATCCTGATTTTCTTTTCCTTCAGCCCAGTCCAGGATGAACTTCTGCACAGAGACTGTTTTCCCAATTCCAGCAACTCCTTTAGTCAGCACAGTTTTGATGGGTTTGTCTTGTCCAGGTAAGGCTTTAAATATGTCACTGCATTTGATGGGTCTTTCCTGTGTCTCTGGTCTTCTAGATGATGTCTCAATCTGTCTCACCTCATGTTCATTGTTGATCTCTCCACTCCCTCCCTCTGTGATGTAGAGCTCTGTGTAGATCTCATTCAGATGTGTTGAGTCTCCATGATTGGAGATTCCTTCATGAATTCTCTGAAATTTCTCCTTTAGTCTGGATTTGAGTTTTTGTTGATACACAGGCATCAGTTCTAATAAAGAAAAGGGGGAATCAAAATGTGTTATTTACAAATAATGTATTAATTGATCAACATGAAAGATCAGATCCTGATAGAGTAAAACAAAAAAACTTTTTCTTTTTTGTTTTAGTTTATTTATGTGATATTTTATGATTTAGTGATATTTTAGAATCAGTTTTTATGATTTTTATGGTCCACAGAAACATTACAGATTAAAAAATAAGGTTCTTTTCTCTTTCTTAACTAACAAACTAATTTTCTTCACTTTGACACATGATACATATATATTGGCAATTAAAATGTTAACAGTGATTATTCTTATTTCTAGCAGTCAATCATAAAAATATTTTACAATTATTTTTTATTTAAATTAACTCATCACACAATATGATTCAGATTTGCTCATTAAAATATGATTCAATGAAGTTAGTAAAA
>JAZGTH010000088.1:4467500-4610000 GCA_036877525.1 Chromobotia macracanthus | reverse complement strand
TGCATAACAATGTTTATTTCAGGTCGCACCGGCTGGCGCTGTTCATTGGTCAGGCGTCGACCAATAAAGCGGCTTCAACTGACGCGGTTGTGCTCTCGCAGCAGGAGTCTCGCGACAGCAGCAGCAGCAGTCAAAGCGCCGCAATTAAACTTGTGCTGCCGGATGTGAGAGGATGTGCAGAGACTGAAGTGCAGAAGTTAATATGTCACACATCTGTAACTGTTATTATTGTTATTATAACGATCTGCACTTTAACTTCGAAACTCGCGTGTTTTGATTATTGTCTGTGTGTGCAAATCGAAAGATGTAGCTCACATCAGGGCTGTGAGTGTAAATTTCAACTTACAAATACGAATATTAATATGACAAGTTCTCACATTTAAATCAGTTTTGCTACTGATCAAAATCATGAAATAACACAAATGTAATTTTGGGAATTATGTTGTGACCAAAAAAAAAAGAAATAAGTGCTCACAATACAAGTTTCAGACAGTATATTCAGAGTATTTGGGGTTTCTTACTATCAATGTGACGACACAAGCCGCTGTGGCTGCACAGAATGAGGGCAGCATCCCCCACTTTTGATCTTATTTTAGATCTAAGACTGTCTCATCCACTTTCTATTTATGCTGTTGATGTGTAAAATATGTTGTGGTAAAACCACTGTGGGTCATTTGCTGGAGTTGGAATATGATTGAGAGAGAGAGAGAGAGAGAGAGAGAGAGAGAAAGAGAGAGAGACTGAGAGCTGTACTGCCCTCCAGTGGCAATAATTAGGCACAGACAGTTGATTTACTATCGGTTAAGTTTAGGCTTTACTTTATTGTATTCAGTGAGATACAGTAATTATCACATTTAAAAATTGCATCTAAAAGTAAAAAGTACATCTGGGCAGTTATGGCCTAATGGTTACAAAGTTGGACTTGTAAAGCTGAGGTTCGATTCCCACAGCTGGCAGGACATGACTGAGGTGACTTGAGTAAGGCACCTTCTTACCAGTTGCTGCCCGGCTGCTGCAGTGATAGCTGCCCACTGCTCTGTGTGTGTACTTACTGAATGGGTTAAATGCAGTGGTCACACTTCAAGTATGGGTTACCATACATTGACAAATATGTCTCTTTCACATCAATATTACAGCTATTCATTCATCTTAAATATTTAAAAGTCTTTTAAATGTTGGATTTAACTTAAACTTTCTGTGCAACATGAGTCTTCCTACATATTCAAGCAGAAGCTTATATACAAACATCCACACACTGGTCTTTCCTTGAAATTCTGGTCATTATTTACCCTCAGTAAATGAATTTCTGGTTGGGTAAATTTAATACAGTGCATGGTTTTAAATTGTTGTAGCAAATGGTGCTGCACAAAAAGTCCTGTGAACTCATGAGCTTGAGAGATTTCATGAACACACACAGGAAAGCAATTGAAGCCACCATGATTGTACTGTAAAACCTTGTCTGAGCAGATCAGCAGCATGATGTTATGAGCACCACAAGCTAACCAGCTTCATCTCACTATGTGGCTGAAATTTCCTTTAAAAAGGCATGATGGCTGGGACAAATTGGGTGGGTTGGGCCAACCAAATGGACTTTAACAAACAGGTGTCCCTTAAAGGATTTGGTGACTGAAAGTTGGGCTCATCTAGGATTTGAACCCAGGACCTTTCATACCCTAAGTGAAAATCATTATTTCATTCGCAATCAGTTTGACAAAGAGGTTGACAAAGAGTTTCCTTCCTTCTTTTTTAAAATGAACAAAAGATTAAAACTCTGCCAATGTTCAAAACTTGTTCATAAAAATTAGAGATCCCAGTCATCATGTCTGTTTTCAATTTCATTCATATTCAATATTCAATTCATATTCAGTTTTCATTCCCTTATTCATTAAGCCCCCACATTTATTCAAATAATATTTAATTACTGATTTCCATTCTGGCCTTTCTACATTAACTCTGCAGCTCTTTTTTCTGGTTTCCAGGTTAATCCCTGTTAAAGTTTCCTGCTAATCCCAACCCTCTTTCATCCTTTGATCCTGCTTGTGTATTGTATCTGATTCTTGGTATTTTCCCCTCTCATATGAAATTTAAGACACGTTCACCCTCTGTATGTCATCTTTGCACTGGAGTAACTCCTAAGACAGCACATCTTAAGACAACATAATTTACAATGAAAACCTTTCTTGTCAAAGTCAAACTTAATTGTTTCCAGTATTCCAGTCTTTCCGTTCCTCCAGTTACTTCATCCCATTTATTCTTGAGCTCTTCTTTCATTTTTTGTCTAATCCTTAAGTTTTTTATTTTTGGTTTCTCTTTAAACTTAAAAGTATAACAACTTTTCATAATTTCCTATTCTCATAACCACAGTTTATTCCATGTTTATTATTATAACAGTAATTTGTAAATTAATAATTTTAATTATTATAAATGAAATATAATTATTATAAAATTAGATGGCAACTTATCAGCATTTCATAACCAGTTTTTTCCATGTTTATTGGCTCGTGACTTTTCACAGCATTTTTACTTGCAACATATCAATCTTTATTTTCTTCTTTCATATATTGTACTACATCTATTATGTTGCTTATTGTGTCTGCAATGTCTTTTCCTTGCTTGATTTGTCCTTATAATATATGGTAAGGTCTTTTTCATCTATTTGCTAAAATGTTTGTTAAAATTTTGAAATCTCTATTCAACATTGTTAGAGGTCTAAAATTACACAAATAACTCTTATCTCCTTTCCTCATATATACGGAACTCAATACACTTTTGGCAGAGTTCTAGTGTCCTTCCGTAATGCAGCCTGAAGGGGGCGCTCTAATGTTGATTGATATATATATATATATATATATATATATATATATATAGAGAGAGAGAGAGAGAGAGAGAGAGAGAGAGAGAGAGAAGGCTGTCTCAGAACACACGTTAGTAATATTATTGTACTTGAATATTGATTTTGAATATTACGAGTTGGTAAACAAAGTAACTGACTGCATATTGAACTGGGTTATTTAACAAAACAAGCACAAATTAACTATTTACATTTTTTATTTTTAATATATTTTTATTTGCTGTTGTAGACATTTTGTAAAGGCCTATTCCATTTTATTTTAGAAGCAATTCACAAAGGCAACATTTAAACTAAACCATTTATACTTTAAGTCATTTGAGTCATTTATTTCAATAGGGGAGAGCGGGGACGGTTGCAACACTTTGCATTTCCTTCAGTTTCTCAGAGACTGTTTTTAGTGGAAAGCCAAAATTTTAATACATTAAACCCACATCTGTCAGATACCCACCCACACTGCTGTAACATCTGTAGGTATAATAATATACATACAATTTAAACATGAACAGACAAAGTCAAAAAGTCAATTCATTAAAATATAATTAAAAAAACATTATATGACATCATATTGCAATTTCTTTATTTTATTTGTGAACAGACAGGGTTAAATTAAAATAAATTGTTAAATTGGCTGTATAAAGACAAAGACTAGTAAAAGAACAAGTAACAACCACGGTTTGGTTAATTATTAGGCTACAAAAAATTGAACTACAAAATATTTTTTATTTATTATATATAAATATATTTTTTTTATATTTATTGCAAAAATCCTCTTCTTTGTCAGAGTCAGTGTCATTGTCTAGGTTTTTTGTCTTTTTGTTTTTCATTTACCTTTCTTCTACCTTCCTGGTGCTTCTTTTCCAATTCCAATGCCTATTTCTCTGGGGTGTCTGTAGGAATTGCAGTCTTCCGCTTTCTCGTCCCTTTTGAGATTTTTCTTGGTCCTGCTTTACAGTGAGGTCATAGGGTCTCTATAGAAATCCATGGGAAAGGTGTCACTTGTGGATCTGCAGAAGGTGCAGGCAGGGCAGATGGAACTGGTGGAGCTACAGTTGATGGAGGAGGACGGTCTGTCACCAAAGACGGTGAAACAAAGTCAAAACAAGGGGAGGTGTTCCAAAGTCAACAACTTGGAACACCTCCCGCATAAATGGCCATCTAAAAACCTAAAATCTCTAAAATGGTGCATCTAAAACCCGACTGCACAGCTGCAACAGCATGATGCTTATTTACTCTGACAGCCATGATAAAACTTGCTATGCTAGCTAGACACAATAACTTTGACACTTGCTAGCTATGCCTATTAGAAGCTAAGAAATTAAATGATATTATATAAGCTAAACTTAAATTATATGAATAATGCTTCACAAAAACATTTTAGACAGGATGAGAAAAAATCTGAGCGTTATAAAAAATACTTTCTTACCTTGAAATTAGCCTTTTCCAAAAGGAATGGTCACATATGGCTGATTTCTTCCAGATGGGGGCAGGGGCTAAATAAGCACATGCAGTATGAGCATCATCACTCTAACGCATTCCTGTTTGGAGAAATAAGCCGTGTTGCAACCGTCCCCGCTCTCCCCTACATGCTTAAGAATGTCATCAGGCAAGCGATTAAAGTTATTTTTACAGTCTAAACCTGTCTTGTTCATTATTTGTTTATGATTGCCTTACAATAAGGCACGGGAACATTATGAGAATAACCCAGCAAGAGCCCAGCAAAATCAACGTTCCCCTACTGTTACCAAACGGTTCTCATTTGGTTATTTTCTGGAGACCAAATAAGAACGTTCTGGGAACCAAATCTGTTAGCTGCAAGTAACCCATGATTAAACCCATCAATCGTTGAAATGAATCGTTGAAACAATCCAGCCTGCTGAGTTAAAATGTGTAAAGCAACTTGCTGGGTTACTTTAACCCATTAACATAAACTCTTGAGTTACAACAAAGCACATGAGTGTAAATCACACAATATCTTTGTCTCAGACAGCTGATCCCATAAGAAGAGAGAAGTGATCTTTCTGTCTTAACTGCACTTACTTCACTCCTCCTCTGACTGCTTCCCATGAGGCGCATCTCAAACAAGCTACTGATTACTGATGAGAGTCATGACTGACGTGAGTTATGACTGAGGTCCTCTTAGAGCCATAAGTCAGATATTACTTTGTCTTAATGCAATTACAAGCGGGGAGACCAGTGGGGGTGGCACAGACTTTGACCATGGTGGCTGCGGCCAACCCTGGGCTCTGCCCCCACCTCTGGGATTAAGATCTGTAAGACCAAGATCAGTAAACCTCAATGAACCACTGAAAACTAAATCCATCACTGCTTTAAAGATTATGATAAATAATTGTCATTATATCTATTAGTTCAATTGCTATAAAATCTAACAATGACTAGGCATAATTTATAGGTTTTCTTCTAATAACTTTCTAAACATTCTGTGACATATAAAGCAAATATTTTTGTTCTTTACCGTGATTCACAACTAATGTCTAATCAACTGATTCCAAGTAACAATGTTATTTTTGTAATGAGTTTCAAAGGTACAATTATTTCAGTTTAACAAGAACATATTTCAGTTTCATCTATTTCTGACTACATATACAGTAGATACATATTCAAGTAAGTTTCTATCTGTGTGGATATTCATAACAGAAATCCATCACTTATAAATGTACAGGATTAATATCAGTGTTTGTCCAGCTGATCATGTTGTTCAGGACACTCAGCAGTTCTGATTTACTAGCTGAAGCTCTTGGAGTTTCATCATGAGTTTGTAACTGTTATAAGTCAAATACTGTAAATTAAAGAGAAAGACAGACACAGTGTTACTGATCTGTTTTATAATAAAACTCACTTGTTCAATACATGGTAAAATATACAAAAGCACTGAGTCAATAACTTACTATAATTTCTCCAGTTTACATTTTGGGTCCCTCTGTAGAGCAGAGAGCAGCTTCACTCCTGAGTCTCCTGGTTTATTACAGTTCAGATTCAGTTCTCTCAGGTGTGAGGGGTTTGATCTCAGAGCTGAAGCCAGAGCAGCACAGCCTTCCTCTCCAATACTGCAGTTATTCAGCCTGCAGAGAGTGAAGAACATGAATGATCTCTGAGATTTCTTTTTAAACTTTAGGATGAGTGTGTTTGTGTGACCTGGGGAATACAATCTTCAGTTGTGTATCTGTGAGCATTACTTTACTCTCACACACTGCTAAATAATTTCAATCTTTAATTCAATGTAGAAAATCATGAATATTACACAAGGTTATCTGAAAAAAACACAATTACATATAAAACTGAATGATAATTTGAACACCATTCAAAACGTCACAATAATGTTCTGTTCTTTGTCTCTTGTGTTCCCTTTTTTCTTGTGTTTCATGCTTAAATCATTATTAGTTTTATTTGATTTAATTATCTAGTTAATTAGTTCTCGTTAATTGCCTCAGTTACAAATAAGCTCCACCTGTGTCTTGTTCAGTTAACACCCTTTCCCTTGTCTCCTGGCTTATTACAGTTCAGATTCAGTTCTCTCAGGTGTGAGGGGTTTGATCTCAGAGCTGAAGCCAGAGCAGCACAGCCTTCCTCTATATATTGTATATACACTGTATATTTAATACACTTTCACTTTTAAATCAAACTTTATTCAGTTTGAGTGGTTGGATCAGCAACTACTGCACTGATTCAGATTCTACACCTGTAGCTCAGTGAGAAGGTTAAAATATAATTTCTTAATCAATCTGTGAAATTCATGCCAAATTACAAATATCTAAACGTATAAACACAGCTGCAAGCAGCAATTACAGGGTCAAGCCCACTAGAGGCACACAGAGATATATCTGTGAAAATCAATAATGATGAGTATAGGAAAATCAATTTTAAAATCACAGCTAAAACCAATCTTACCAAGTTTCACAGTGATACACAATTGCGTTCATAAACTACTGGACTTGTGAAATAATTCCTAATGGCCTAAAACTGCCCACCCAGGAAACCAGTAGGTGTTGAAGTGATGAAACTGCACATGTACCCTTAGGTCATGCTTTGATGACATATGACAAGTTTTGTCATGTGCCTCATATCCATTTTAACATGCTTGCCGTCAAATTCACTTACACAGTATATTAGAACGGTAAGGGGTAGCAACATAAATTCTATAAAAGTAGATCTTTCTTAAACATCTAAATGGCGAACAAAAAGAATAGTTAACTATGACATATGGTATCAATGGACTCAGCAATAGCCATAGAATGTGCTCATTACCACTGACACAAATCAAGCAAATGTTAAAATCATTTACATATATGTCATTATAGCTTTGACCAATAGGGGATGACAAATTCACTAGGTACTGTCAGAGCCTGTGAGCTAAGTCACTGTTTTTCTTGCCTGTGAAGGATCAGAGGCTAAATGCTCTTTGTCCTGTACCTGCTCTCCATGTGCATCTCATCAATTTAACAAAAAAAAAAAAAAACAGAAAACAATAGTACAAACACACACAAAGACAAACAGTTTGAAAGATTTAACTAAATTTACTGTTATCTGGTTTTGTAAATAGGTTTGTGCTTGTGTGTGAGTGTGTTTGTTTTTAAAGATCCAAATAATTATATATAATCAAAGGTCTCACAGCTTGTTTAAATAGTTTATGTGATTAGTAGGGGTGGAACAGTACATGTATTTGTCCTGAACTGTCACGGTACAGGCGTCATGGTCTGGTTCGTGTACTCCGACGGTGAATACAGTCAGTCACAGGCGCCCAGAAGGGGGCACACGTAATAATGCAACAATAACTGTCACAACAGGAAAAAGCAGAAGAAGAGATCTGCTACACACCAATCCCAAACTAGAATAGCAAGTTCAGACAGCACACAAGAGCTCGAAGACCCGCCTGCTTGTTTCAAATTTAAAGTGTGGGAACGTTTCAGGTTTCCTGTGAAGTACTGCAGTAAAGGAGAGTTGTAGACAGGACGATGACAGTGTGTTGGCATTGTAAGGCAGCTGTACAGTATGTGAGTGGAAATACGACCAATATGCTAACACATATCAGACGACATCATCTAGATGTGCCAGTCTACAGTACAGTAGTGCAATAACTAATCCCTGCAGCTTTTAAGCAGCCTGTAGATGTGAGAGCAGACAGAACCAAAGTTATTACGGAGGCAATTGGCATATACAGTTCATTTGCCATGTGCCCATATACAGTAGTAGAGGATCCCGGCTTCAAGTATTTATGAAATGTTCTCGTATAGGAGACGAACCGTGGCTTCTGTGTACCGTTCCACCCCTAGTGATTAAGAAAGGGGCTGACACATAAGATGGCGTTTTGACACCACAAATAACACTCACTCTAGTTTCTCCAGTTTACAGCGTGAATCCTGCAGCACAGCAGAGAGCAGCTTCACTCCTGAGTCTCCTGGTTTATTACAGTTCAGATTCAGTTCTCTCAGGTGTGAGGGGTTTGATCTCAGAGCTGAAGCCAGAGCAACACAGCCTTCCTCTCCAATACTGCAGTTATACAGCCTGCAGAAAGTGAAGAACATGAATGATCTCTGAGATTTCTGTTTAAACTTTAGGATGAGTGCGTTTTTGTGACATAAGAAAAATGATTAACCTCCTGTTGTGTATCTGTACTTTGTAATGCTCACAATAAGAAATGCTCAATTGTTCAATTGTGTGAAAAAACACACAATTACAATTACAAAACTGAATAATAATCTGAACATCATTCAAAATTTTTACAGTTCTGTTCTTTGCCTCTTGTGTTTCTTTTTTCTTGTCATTATTAGTTCCTATTTGATTTAATTATCTAGTTAATTAGTTCTCATTAATTGTCTTGGTTACAAATGAGCTCCACCTGTGTCTTGTTTAGTTGGAGCTCAAAAAAGTGGGTTTTTCTTAAAAATCTACATGGCGACCTAAGGTAACTATGACATATATGGAATCAATGGACTCGGCAAAAGACATAGAATGTGCTCATTATCAATGACACAAATCAATCAAATCTTAAAATCATTTACATGTATGTCATTATAGCTTTGACCAATAGGGGGTGAAAAACTTGACAGTTACTCTTATAGCCTGTGAGCTGTTAGGAGTCACTGCTTTTTTCCTCTGTGAAGGATCAGAGGCTGAATGCTCTTTGTCCTGTGTCTGCTCTCCATATGCATTTCTCATCAATTTAACAACAAAAAACAAACACTCAAACACACACAAATAGCCCAGTTTGGAAGATTTAACTGAATTTACTTTTATCTACATTTGTAAATGGGTTTGTGCTTGTGCGTGAGTGTGTTTGTTTTCAAAGATCCAAATAATTATACAAAATAAAAGATGTCACATTAGGGGCTGACACATGAGATTACATGTTTTAATACCACAATAATACTCACTCTAGTTTCTCCAGTTTACAGTGTGAATCCTCCAGTTTACAGTGTGAATCCTCCAGTACAGCAGAGAGCAGCTTCACTCCTGAGTCTCCTGGTTTATTATGGCTCAGATCCAGTTCTCTCAGGTGTGAGGGGTTTGATCTCAGAGCTGAAGCCAGAGCAGCACATCCTTCCTCTCCAATACTGCAGTTATACAGCCTGCAGAGAGTGAAGAACATGAATGATCTCTGAGATTTCTGTTTAATCTTTAGGATGAGTGTGTTTGTGTGACCTCAGAAAAATGATTAACCTCCTGTTGTGTATCTGTCAGCATTACTTTACTCTCACACACTGCTAAATAATTTTAATCTTTAATTCAATGTAAAAAATCATAAATGACACAAGACCATCTGAAAACACACAATTACACATAAAACTACAAAACTGAATGGAAATCTGAACATCATCCAAAATGTCACAATAATGTTCTGTTCTTAGTCTCATGTTTGATCTCAGAGCTGAAGCCAGAGCAACACAGCCTTCTCCTATATATTGTATATACACTATATATTTAATACACTTTCACTTTTAAATCAAACAATTTTTTATCAATCTGCGAAATTTATGCCCAATTACAAGGATCCCAACATATAAATATAGATTCAAGCAGCAATTACAGGATCAAGCTCACTAAGAGCACAAAGGGAAATATCAGAAAATAATTGTGAAAATCAATAATGATGAGTATAGGAAAATCATTTTTAAAATCACTGCTAAAACCAATCTTACCAAGTTTCACAGTGATACACACTTGTGTTTATAAACTACTGCACTTGTGAAAAAATTCATAATGGCCTAAAACTGCCCACCCATCTTTTGACTCAGCATGTCTTAAGGAATCTTAAAAGACCAGTCTATATGTTTTAGGCTGAAGTTTTTACAAGATATATGCAAAATAAAAATAATATAATTTTATATTAAAAATATTTTTATATCTCTGGACCAGTAGGTGTTGAAGTAACAAAACTGCACATGTACCCTCAAGTCATGCTTTGATGACATGACAAGTTTTCAGTCAATACACCAAAGGTTTGCCAAGTTACAGCCTCATTCAGATTCACTTACACAGTATATTAGAACGGTAAGAGGTATCAACATAAATTCTATAACTTTTTGTACTGGGTGTCTCTAGATGCTACATAGCAAAGTTTGTGCAAATCAGACAAACACTGTAAGAGCTCAAAAAAGTGTTTTTTTCTTAAAAATCTAAATGGTGAACAGGAAGAATAGTTAACTATGACATATATGGTATCAATGGACTCGGCAAAAGCCATAGAATCTACTTATTAATACTCACACAAATCAATCAAATGTTAAAATTATTTACATGTATGTCATTATAGTTTTTGACCAATAGGGGGAGACAAACTTGCTAGGTACTCTCAGAGCCTGTGAGCTGTTAGGAGTCACTGCTCTTCTCCTCTGTGAAGGATCAGAGGCTGAATGCTCTTTGTTCTGTTGCTGCTCTCCATATGCATTTCTCATCAATTTAACAACAAAACACAAAATAGTACAAACATTTAGACAAACACACAAATACAAATAGCCAGTTTGGAAGATTAAACTGAATTTACTTTTATCTGGTTTTGTAAATGGGTTTGTGCTTGTTTGTGATTGTGTTTGTCTTTAAAGACCTAAATAATTATACATAATTAAAGTCTCACAGATTGTTTAATTAGATTATGTGATTAGGAACGGGGCTAACACATGAGATTACATGTTTTGATAACACAACTGTTATGGAGGAGGTCCCTGCTCCACCTCCTCCATGCCACGAGAGGGAACCGTCTCCAGATTATTAACTGTGTTTTGGACTACAATTCCCATAATAGCCCATACCTGGGATTGATTACTTCCTGCTCACCTGTTTCCCATTTACCCATCTATATAAACCCTGTCTATGCTCAATAGCATTGTGAAGTCTTGTTTTGCCTTGGTGACATTACTCAGAGTTTACTGCATACGCTATTGGATTACTTGTGGATTTGGGCTGTTTATCTGGGTTTTGATTGTTTGCTGCCTGCCTCGACCCTTGCCTATTCCATGTTTATTCTTCTGCCTTGTCTCTGATTGCCCTGTTTGCTATTGTTTGACCTTGCCTGTTTGTTACTTTATTAAATGCTGCAAATGGATTCCTGTACGCTTCACTCATCATTACAACAAAACTCACTCAAGTTTCTCCAGTTTACAGTGTGAATCCTCCAGTACAGCAGAGAGCAGCTTCACTCCTGAGTCTCCTGGTTTATTACAGCTCAGATTCAGTTCTCTCAGGTGTGAGGGGTTTGATCTCAGAGCTGAAGTCAGAGCAGCACAGTCTTCCTCTCCAATACTGCAGTCCCACAGCCTGCAGAGAGTGAAAGACATAAATGATCTCTGAGATTTCCGTGTAAACTTTAGGATGAGTGTGTTTGTGTGACCTCAAAAAAAAGATTAACCTCCTGTTATGTATCTGGACTTTGAAATGCTGAATTGTTACATATAAATACAATTGCATTTAAAACTGAATAATAATCTGAACATCATTCAAAATTTCACAGTTCTGTTCTTTGCCTCTTGTGTTCCTTTGTTTCTTGTCATTATTAGTTCCTATTTGATTGAATATTTAGTTAATTACTCCTCTCGTGTGTGTGTTGGGGGGGGGGGGGCATGGGTGAAAATATCACTTATAACATGGGTGTATTAAACATAATCCAAGGTCATAATCCATAATAACAAGCACAGAGTTGAAACACAGGTGATCCGTCTAAACATAAAACAAGATTCAAGGGCAAAACAGAGTAATCCAAAAACACAGGCAATGGTCAAGAACACAGAGAAACCAGGACACAGAGAGAGCTCAGAATTGCAGCATTACATTAAACAAGACTTCACACTGAATGAATGAGCAGACCGTGTATAATTAGACAGAGATGAACAAGATTATGATAATGATATATAATGGGTTCTGGGAAATGGAGTCCATAGTAAATAACGGAACATGCAGCAGAAGTGCCCTCTGGTGGCATGTTAGTATAACAATGGGCAGTGAGGCTGGACATTGGATCTGGAGATGATGGTAGCAGCCAGGACAGGAAGCAAAGGGCAGAGAGTCTGCAGGCAGGAGAGGGTCAGGAGAGAAAAATAATACTAAAAATGAAAACAAAAAACTGACTAAAGAGCCCAAAAAGACACAAGCACAATAAAACAAGATAACAAGAGCTTGAATGTAGCCAACTTCAAACAACAAACTGACACGACACAGAGTATTCAAGAAAAAAATAAATAGTGCTGCAAACAAGCGATAATGGGTGTAAATGACTGTTAAATGATATTTAACTCTGTATTTATTGTCTATGTGTTTAATTCTCTACTTGATACTTGATACAGAGGATGAAATCCACTCTCTTGAGCCAGAACTGAAAGCAATGTCCTTTACTTCTGTTGTGACAAACCAACACTTGGATTGGACTGAGACACAACGAGTTGAACAGAGCATTTTAAACCTGTATATCTGCAGAGTATAGTTCAGGCCATGCTGATCTAAACTGGACGGAGTCCCCCATCCTTCTTGGGTGCTAGGAAGTACCAGCAATGGAAGCCAGACTCTTATGGAAGGGGTACATACTCTATGGCCCCTTGACCAAGAAAGACCGAAGCTCTAAAACAAACGTTTGTTTCATGTGTACTACCATAGGCACTATTCCATCAAAGCAAGGAGGACAAGAGGAAAATTGAGCAGCCACACTCGCCTGCTTTTCCCAGTTGGAGGTAAGCACAGGTCATTTAGTAGGACAGCCTGGTAAGCTTGCAGAGCCATCATGGAGTGCAGGGACTCAGCAACCTGACCTGCATCAACCAAACTAGATGTTGGTCTACACGGCCTGGAGGGCAGATTTGATTCCATGAGGAAAAAGGGTGATACCCATCTCAAGGACCACTAACTGTATTGCCCGAGTCATGGACCCCCTTACTTATTTTGTTTTGCACACACTATACAATTTGTTTCTATTGCATACACTCACTAAAACATACAGCTTCATTGAAGACAAACAATCTGGTGATAGTTAATGCAGGCACCTTTTAAGGTTACTGTGGTGCTCACCACTATGTTACCTGACCTTACAATAGTCTATATAAAGGTGTGATCTCCAGTGGTTTCGCTCCTACTTGTCTGACCGCTACCATTTTATTCTTTGAAATGGGGAATCATCAGTTCATCAGTGAATCATCAAAGTGCCACAACTGCCCAAATATGGCCTGCCTCAAGCATCTATTTTAGTGCCTTTGCTTACAATCCCAGGGTAGCTACAGATTAAGCCTGCTCTAGAATGGATCCAGTATCCGATAGACCGACCCAAACTCCAGTTCATCCTGAAAATTGTCCCTGCTCCAGTACAGTCAGGTGATCGTCCTTACGCCGTTGAACAATATCAACAGCAATGTCTACCCAAAAGCACTGGGAATAATGTGATGGACTTCTTTTTAAATTTTACATAGACTATTTAATGCTCATCTGCTTGGTTGCCTGTTAACTGTTTGCCTGTGTATATTTCCCCCCAGTTAGACTTTTCACACTAACATACATTCAGGCTTGTAACAGCAGTTTGCTGTTAGAGCTGCAGTCAGTAAATTTATGTCATTACCGCCATCTCTGTCAAACTTTCCTCGGTTTTCTATCATTAACATCATGGCTCCATCCTTGTTAACACATCCCTTATTATATCTCTTTCTCTGACATGTCACTAAATCGGACCTGTAATTCAAATCCATCCAATGTTTAAATCATTTAATTTGAGCCTTTGTTTCTCTCTTTTAACCAAATGTTGTTACAGATTGCAGCTTTAGTGTGCCAGAGGAGAACTGGCCCCTCCTACTAATCCTGGTTTCTCACAAGGTTTTTTCTTCATTTATATATATCACTGGAGTTTTGGTTCCTTGCTACTCTCGCCCTGTTGGCTTGCGTACTGGGAGACTGCTGACATTAGAACATTCACTTTTCACATTATCATCTTTTAATAGTTTAATTAATTTTTATTTTCCTTCATTTTTTTCAAAATTTTAATTTTCTATGATTTTTATTTTCAAATAAAATTTAATTTTATTTCACTGTTAAATATCTTTGATATTTTTCATTTGTACAGCCAATGTTCATTTGTGCCATTGTGAAAACCACTATATAAATAAACTTGAACTTGATTTCACATGATTTAACACCGGTGCATGCACTGGAAGCGTTCCCATAGCTTCAATGTCACAATGAACTGTTAAGATCCCTTAAAAGGAAACAGGTCTGATCAGACCAAATCTATATTATTTGCATTAAACCAAGAGATCCTTTATCTCAGATCAGAGTTCAACAGTCTGTAACTAAATGAAAAAATAAAACTTTTACACAGACTTATGTTTTCACATTCCTGCATTTCCTGCAATAGAGTCAAGAAAAATAAAGTGGAGATCAACTTTTCTGCTAAATTAACCTGCAGCCCTGATCCAACACAACTGTCAGTAAATTCCAAGTGTATGAAATTTATCTAATATTTACTAATCTAATATTAGAGTGATCCATGACCTGAACTGAGTTTTAGATAAGAGAGGACTCCAAAATCTGTAATCTTTGGTGCCTTGTTGGAACAGTCTTAAATAAAAAAATGTTAATATTTGACACTGTAAAATACTCACTGAACTTTTCTAGAAGCTTTGACCACTGGCAGCAGCCTCAGAAGACATTCTTCTGATGGATCATATTTACTCAGTTTAAACTCATCCAGCTCCTCTTCTGAGTTCAGCAACACAAACACCAGAGCTGACCACTGAGCAGGAGACAGTTTGACTCCAGAGAGACGACTGGCACCTGTTCTGCTCACATATGTTTGCACTTCCTGCACTAGAGAATGATCATTCAGTTCATTCAGACAGTGGAACAGGTTGATGGATTTCTCTGGAGAGGGATTTTCCCTGATCTTCTCTTTAATGTAAGCAGCTGTTTCCTGATGACTGTGAGAGCTGTTTACTGTCTTTCTCATGAGGCCCTGTAAGAGAGTCTGATTAGACTTTAGTGTGAGACCTAGAAGGAATCTGAGGAAAAGGTCCCAGTGTCCATTTTCACTCTGTAAGGCCTTGTCCACTTCTTGCTTCAGGAAATCAATTATAGTTGACCGGAACATATTCCAGAGTCCTGTGTTTGGTTCAGAAAAAAACAGAAACTTAAATAATGCAGCCAGAAACTCCTGAATGCTCAGATGTACAAAGCTGTAGACCTTCCCCAGGTGCAGTCCAGACTCCTCTCTGAAGATCTGAGTACAAACTCCTGAATACACCGACACTTCTCTGACATTAAGGCCACACTCTCTCAGGTCCTCCTCATAGAAGATCAGGTTCCCTTTCTCAAGTTGCTCATAAGCCAACTTTCCTAGTGACATAATGCTCTGTCTAGCCTGACGAGGATCTACTTCATATTTCCCATCATACTTTTGGGTCTTCAGTTTGGTCTGAAAGATCAAGAAGTGTGTGAACATTTGTGTAAGAGTCTTGGGGATCTCTGCATTCTCTGCTTCACTCAACATTCTCTCTAGAACAGTGGCTGAAATCCAGCAGAAGACTGGTATGTGACACATGATGTACAGGCTTCTTGATGATTGGAGGTGGGTGATGATTCTATCAGCCAGACTCTGATCACTTACTCTCTTCCTGAAATATTCTTCCTTCTGAGGGTCATTAAACCCTCGTACCTCTGTGACTTGGTCAACATACTCAGGAGGGATCTGATTGGTTGCTGCAGGCCGAGAAGTTATCCAGAGGTGAGAAGAAGGAAGTAGATTCCCCTTGATGAGGTTGGTCAGAAGCACATCCACTGAGGCAGATTCTGTTACATCAGACATACTTTGATTGTTGTGGAAATCTAGATGTAGTCGACACTCATCCAGACCATCAAATATAAACATGACTTTGTAGTCATCATAATCTGTTGATTTCAGTTCTTTTGTTTCTGTGTAAAAGTGATTTACAAGTTCCACAAGACTGAGATTTCTCTTGATCAAATTCAGCTCTCTGAAAGGAAGTGGAAATATGAAATGAACATCCTGATTTTCTTTTCCTTCAGCCCAGTCCAGGATGAACTTCTGCACAGAAACTGTTTTTCCAATTCCAGCAACTCCTTTAGTCAGCACAGTTTTGATGGGTTTGTTTTGTTCAGGTAAGGCTTTAAATATGTCACTGCATTTGATGGGTCTTTCCTGTGTCTCTGGTCTTCTAGATGATGTCTCAATCTGTCTCACCTCATGTTCATTATTGATCTCTCCACTCCCTCCCTCTGTGATGTAGAGCTCTGTGTAGATCTCATTCAGATGTGTTGAGTCTCCATGATTGGAGATTCCTTCATGAATTCTCTGAAATTTCTCCTTTAGTCTGGATTTGAGTTTTTGTTGATACACAGGCATCAGTTCTGAAAAAGAAAAGGGGAACTCAGAATTTGTTATTTACAAATAATGTATTAACTGATCAACATTAAAGATCAGGTCTGGATATGTGATATTTAAGAAATCAGTTTTAATGATTTGTGTGACAGTTTAATTGATAAAGCTCATCTGTATAATGTAACGTATATTTCTTTGGTATTTACTAAAAATTAAGTAAAAACAAGCTAAGGGTAAAGCAGTCTAGAATATGATTTGATTTGGTGTAATTAAATTGTTTAACATTTTTAGTGATTCACAAATTGCTTAGTCACTTTCACTACAAATATCTGAATACATTTTTTATTTCTTTCCATTGCTGCACACTGTTACCTCGAAGCAACATACCTAAATCTTTCTTCTAAAAGATCTCAATTTGTTTTTTTAATCAAATTTGCTTTTCACATTGATTTCATAACATATTCACTATATGTAATGATGTGATGATCCAGAGCTCTTACTGGTCTGAAGTGTATTTGCGAGGTCTGTCTGGTTCATCTTCCTCAGGATGTGCAGTGTGATCTTCAGAACTGCCTCTCTGACTCTGCTGTGACTCTTATCTTCATCATCCTCCTCTCTCTCAGAGCATTCTGGGTAATCTGGACTCAACAGTCTCTTAAAACTGTTTAATTCATTCTTCATTACAGAGATGATTTTGTGTTCAGCTTCCTAAAATGAAAATCACAACTCCATCAATCAATAGATATGACAGAATATCGCACCTAAACCTGTAAAACACACATTATAATGATGGCAATGTCTAAATATGAGGATAATAAAAAACTACAAATGACAATTGAGGAATTTTAAAGGCTAATTATTTATTTCTCAATATTTTACAAACTCAGTACCAGAGGGCTGTTGGGCCAGGACATTACACACACACACACACACACACACACAGACCTTAAAAATGGATTCCAGCTTCTTTACATTATTGGATTCTGATCCATCCTGTTTATGACTGTGTTAAAAAAAACATTAAAATACATTAAACATGCATTAATGTATTTAGTAAGTAAATAAATAGATAACATGTATATTTAAAATAGATAACATGTCTATTTCTCATACTGTAAACTAAACAACACCTCTGATCAGAGTCTCCCAAACTGAAATTTATTACACGATCAGTTGACCGGTCACTCTTCATGGACACACAGCTTGATTCAGGAGATTCTTGCTGACACAGACTAAAACACAGCAGCAATCAAACACTTTTTCAAACATGTACAATCTTACGCAGCTCTGAATGTGGAGAAATCACAATGAATTATGTTTTGACAATATATGGAAATCTGCTTCTTTGTCATTTTATTCTTTAAAGTACAAAGAATAAAATTCTTGCCTGCTACTATATGACTAATATATTGTTACCTGGAATGTAAACTGATGCAATACAAACTAATTTTCTCTTCTGTTTTCATGTGATATAATAAAACTCTTGAGGTTCTCTCACCTCTTGGTCTTCTTTGTGTCATGTTCTTCAGAGAGACTCATTCTGAAGGACATGCTGTTATCTAAAAGCAGATGCTGATCCACAGAGTGAGTTTTATATCATCTCAGAAATTTCTCTGTCAAATCTTCCTCCGTTTCAACAGTCAGTTCTGCACAAATTAAAAGCAGTTTGATTCCATCACTTATTCACAGAATCAAATCATTCACAGTCAGCAGAACTGATTCAGACAAGCACTGTGTAAAATAAAAGTGAAAGTGGAATCAGATCATTTTCAGAGCCAGTGTTTCTCTCCTGATGTACTTTAAACTCTTTTAAAACAGATCTGAATCTGATTATTAGTGTTTGTAATTTGGTCTTAATTGGTTTTATTAATGTAGATGATCATTTTATCTGATCATTTGATCATTTGAACAATGGGGTTGTTCACTAATTGTGCATTTGTTGTCTTCACTGCATGACTTCCTTATTCTGGTTTGCATGATCTCTTGTACAGCATTACCTTTGAAAATGTCTAAGAATCTTGAACTGACCTGATCACAGTAGCTAAAATACATAAGTCAGTTTAATAAATTGTTTTAATGAACTCTAACAATTCACACATTCAGTACAGTAGAATTAAGATACTCACTATATTTCTCTGAATGTTGTTTACTTCCTCACTAACGGACCCTGCCATAATAGTTTCGCTTTTACATCTCTCCTGAGAAGGAGGAGCTCAAAGAGTACGTATTAACCATACAGATCACATATGCTTTCTTTAAAAATCACTTTAAAGAGACTTTAACTACGTTTTTTTCAAACAAGCACTATTTTATTTTCATAAATACTAGTTTTGTGTTCTTTAACAGAAATCCATCTGAACTGGTAAGCACTTCTCTGTAAGTCCAGAATTTTCTTTCTTTAAGTTAAACCTGATATTTCTGCTGGTCATCCAGACTGAACAAAGTTCTTGATCATTGTAGTTCATCATCTGCTGCAGCTGCTTCTCTGACTTCATTCAGTTTGTGTGTTATAGGCAGATGTGTTGAGAGAAGATGTACTTCAGTTCATCCTCTAGAAGCTCTTGCAGAAGAACTCTGAGTGTATCAGTGATACAGGCGGCTGCTTTGTAGGTCACATGCAGATGCAGTTTATCAACATTCTCTGCAGTCTTTTGCAGGGACCTTTTAAATAAAGTCTCTAATGCATCTCACTCCAGTTGAACTGGTTTGAGATCAACTATAGAAACATTTCACACCCATAAACAATGACTGTTGCCTTCTTGTGCATCAATAAATTTTTGAAGCCTTTTGTAATAGTTGTATATCAGTTCAATTCACTTTTATTGTCACATCATTGACACAGGTGTACAAGGAGTGAAAAACTTGTGTGTATAGTGCTAACAGCAGTGCAGCTAAATGTGTGACATACAATTGCAGCAATAAATTGCAATACATACACTATACACAATAATACAAATATATATAGTAAAAATAGCATAGTAAAAATATAGACAGTTTACACAGTACACACACATACGGGTAAGTTTCCCTCTTCACTTCCAGTGAAGTATTGCATCAATGTATCCTTTGCTTTGAAAAACATAATAATATACTAACTGCAAAGCCCTTTGGACGGAGCTTTACATCTAATGCTCTGTTACACAGACAAAAGTAAGTCATACAGATCTGAAACAACATGAGGCTGAATATGTTACATGATAACAGAATGTGCATTGTTGAGTTAACTGTCTTCAAGTTCTTATATGTTAATCACATATAGGCTATATTTACTCTGTATGATACATTACTGTATTCAGAGTGCATCCTGTACTGCATTTTATACATCAACTTTATACCAATACATACTGTTCATTAAACACGCAGATCAATAACTTAATATTTACCATTTGACTTCTTAGTATATGAATCTTGCCTGATAAGAAGTGACAGTTCACACAAACAATGAAAACATTTACTAACATTTAAAAGAAGTTCTCAAGAAGTTCTGCTGATGTAAATGGAGGACAAATCTTTAAAGCATCTCTCTAGTTGGAGCCTCTTAATGCCTCTTCATTCATTTCATATTGGACACCATCATCATTTTATTATGTCCACTTTTCATTTCTATTTTTATTAAATGGCATCAAAACATAAATGGGAAAAACAACAACTAATGTAAAGGTCTGTTTGATGGTCACATTTTATTGGGTTGTCACACATATTTTAAATGTTACAAATACAGAATTTTGCACGGTTGATTTTTTTACTAGTTAATAAATTGTCTTATTTGTATAATTATTGTTTGAATTTAGCTTAAAGCAACCTCATCTATTGAGATCTTCACAAAAGGTCACGTTATACAGTCTCCACAAGGTGGCGCTACTCTAAATCTTGATATAAGATTTCAACATTTTCCACCTGCAGCTTCTTTTCATCATCTCATGAGATTAAGATTTATCTTTAAGATTTATCATTAACATCCCAAATTTATATTAAACGACAATAAAAATATGCGCAAAATTGTAACCCCTTTAAAATCATTTATAGTGTAAACATTTAAAAATGATCACATCTGTCATTTCATAGAATAGGACTGAAAATGACTTTTAACAGGTGAAAGAGGCTTATATTAAATTCTGTGAGTATCTTTATGGATTGTAAGTGATGTGTTTTTATCAGTTCTTGTATCAGTGTCATGCTGTAAATGTCACACACTCTTGATGTAAATGTTCAGTGTTTGAAGCTTTAGACAGTCATGTGTCGTGTGTAAGTCACGTCTGATCAGAGGCACAGTTGAGTCCTCTGTCAGTCACACTCACACAAACACTTCTGTGTAAACCAGGGCCGTGCACAGACCTTAACAAACAAATAAATAACACAAAATAACAGTCTCAATAATGAATAACAGCCATCATAATAATACAGATAATATAGATATACAGGGTTTCATATATACTTTACATTCTGCAGTGCTTCCCACACATAGACTTCACCTACCCGTCCAAGTCTATCTGAAGACACATTTTTGTCTTTATTATTATTATTGTCCTCTTACACTTTTCGATTAACTAACTTTTTCTCTCGTTGTGTTTTGACTTTGGTAGTAGCTTTATAAAGAGCACGAAGACATGCGGGAAATATAGATATATTTCGTATATCGCCTCGTTTTACTCATTCATTCCCTTATTTCAGTTCAATCAAAACGAGTGAACGAGTTAATAAAATAAGAAACTGAATTATTAATCGACCACGATGTATTTTTCCAGTAATGTCCGGAGCTCGTAGCTTTGCATTAGCCTTTATGAAAGCGGGAACTACTATTTTGGTTATATGACAGTTAGAAAGACAAAGACTACTAACTTTAGTTAAGATTAGTGAACTATTTCTCTTTCATTTACTCAGCAGCAGATGTGAGTATGTAAGAAAATGAGGAAGGGACAACAGCACCACAGATAACTTACACAACGTTAAGCGTTTAGCGTGAAATAGCAGGAAATAAATGCTGAAGCCTTCATTAGGATTGTGTCATACTTCATTTGACGTGAAATTACAACAGCAGTGAACAATGAAACAAAACGCAGAGACTGAACTATGATTGAGGTTATTTTCAGCTCCAGCTGGTTTAAGTAGTGAGAGTGTGAGGGAGATGACGCAGCAGTGACGTCAGTGTGACGCAGGAAGCTGCAGCTGATCAAGCAGCAAAGTGTCCCATTCACAGAGAGAGAGACGCTGTTTGACGACGCAAAGAGCAAGATGTAAATGCTGTAATATCAACACATAATGTTCAGATCCCAACATCACAGCTCTGCATGCAACCCTGACTGGCTGAAAAGTCCACATTTTAAGAACTGGCTGTAATTAGGTTTTGGCTGTAATGTCACTTTTATTTTTATGATTATATTTTTATTTTATTAAATGTATATTGTAAATGTGTAATAAACGCTTTAGTGTAAGAATTGACACTTTTTTTTAGGAATGTTTTGTCAAATCTGCAGGTCTTGTCTTACTCTTCCCATGTGAGAAGCAGAGTTCAATCTGTGAAATATATTGTGTAATCAAAATGAATTTTAATAAATAAACATATTGTTAAAAGTCACATTATTTGTTGTTTTTTTGTGCCGTGGGTAACAGGTGGGTTTCAATACTTTCTAGCACCGCAAGTATATTTCACAGCTGTGAGAAGCGCTGCATTCTGCATGATAAAATATAAAGATTTCACAGTGATCTGATTCTGTAATGTTTTTAGTTACTACAACATTACTGTAATAAAACCATGATTTACTGCGTTTATACATGTGAAGACGAGCGGAGAGTATAGAAGATGTAACCGGCCTAACTCTGGCGCTGCTACGGTCTGCGTTGTGTAATAATGTAGACGGAATACCGGGACTGCGGCTGACTGGACAGTTTATTTTGGTGGACAGATGTGAAGTGTGTGTGCAGCTGGATAGAACAGAGCAAATACAGCAATGAGAAATGTTTTCTTGTGATTTTTCCACCTCTCCTCAGCGCGCTTAACGCAATCTCCATAAACATCACATTGTTAACATATTAAAAATATAAAAGATGAAAACATGTTCCAAACAATAAGTGCAAAATAAACTGTTACAAATATTTGTCTAAACAGATGATATCTCCTGCAGTAGTTTGAATTAATCATGAAATACAGAAGAGATTAATTAATGCAAAATGAGAACACTGAAAGATAGAACAGATATAACCATACCTGGATAGAACAGAGCAAATACAGCAATGAGAAATGTTTTCTTGTGATTTTTCCACCTGTACAGATTAAACACTAGTTAATCGATCAGCTAAAATCACTGTTCTGATGATACACATACATATACTCAAGCCGCTGTACACGGTCATAAAGCTCTTGAATCTCATCCATCCATATATTAAACGCTTTCTAATACATTCATAACACTCTTGTGAACGATATTTCTGCATATTATACACTTACTCAAACTTTATAAACTTTTATGGGCCTATATTGAAGGAGCACCGCTAACTGCTTACCTCTCCTCAGCGCACTTAACGCAATCTGAGCACGCAGCGCGGGCTGAACAGAAATGACGTCATGACGCGGTAAAGATACAAAACTCTTTTTTCCAAAAATAACAGAAATGGAGTACAAAACAAAATTATAACGTTTCTGTGAACAAATTAATATAAAGTAAATACATAAAAATTGAAAGGAAGGATAATTAGTGAAATGCATTAATTTAGATTCCAAGTATGCACTCTATTAATATCTGTCACAAAGACAAGATTCAGAAAGCAGCTGTAGTGAATACATATTAATATTGTATTAATATTAACAGCGTAAACATTCATTAACCATGCTGCGACCACATATATGATTAAATGTTAATAAAGTGTATCAACACAGCAATCATAAATGAAAGAAGACATTTCTTAGAAATATATTTTCTCTAGGTGAGGATCAGTCGCTTTGTGTCAAACTCAAATGCAGTTACGGGCTTTTTGAGCAGCGAATGTGTGAAAATGTGCATTTTGTCCGTCATTAAAACGGCGCATCACACTGTAAAAAACAGCCAATTTCAACAGTTAAATACTGTGATTTCAATAGACAGTTTAATTGTGTAAATGAACAGCCACAGTCCCATAGAAAAACCACTCGCTGTACATTTACAGCATTAACAGTGAACCCGTTGGCAGCATGCGGGTGTTTTTTGTCTCTTTTCGGCTGTAAACGAGAAAACATCACAGCTCGCCTCTTCCCTTCATCTCGTTGTTTTAAAGACACAGGTCAAGGTAACTTTGTCTTTTTGTTGTTATTTCGTTGTTTTCCCACGTTTTGCAGGCAGTTTTTCAGTCGTTCTGCTAAGTTAGTTTTCTCCGATTATTACAGCGAATATACTTTGCTTGTTTATAAAGGTACCACTTCCACATAAGCTCTCTTTCATTTTGTAGAAACCCTTAAATCTACATCTATTTCTGATTCATGACGCTAATTTTAGATAGCAGATACTTAATAATGTTACTCACTAAGTTACATCACGCAAAAAAATCCTACTCGTGTTTAATCGAGGTTTACATGTAGGTGTAAGTTTATGCAGGAGGATTATTCAAAAAGTGAAGAGGTCGCTACTCAGACAAAAAAACGTGAAAGTAAGTGAATTGTCAGCACATTTTCATTCATGTGTAAAATATTACTTTGAGCATAACTGGGAAAGAAAACATCATGAGAACTTGATTCATCCTAACTGAGGATTTTTATATCATTTCAGGGAGGTCAGAGACCTGCATTGAACGATGGATTACTCTTGAGGGTCACGTCATTTGTGAGGGTGCACACCCAAGATTTCTGACTGCAATAGCAACAATGTTCGCAATGTACTACAATTATTCCCTAGAAACAAAACAATGTAAGACAGAGAACAGAGTACATGATTTTTAATGCTTTACTGCTTATATTTGTTTGACAACATTAGAGCACATATACTGAAAACCGTCCGGGATTATTACAGGATTACAGCCTGAATTTTACCGGATCTTTGTCCGGTTTGTGTTTTTACGACACCCCCTAACTTTGATCATCGCGGCGGGGTTACTGTTCTGCGTTTCACACATTTAATGTTTAATAAATACATACATTTGTCGAGTCACATTAGTAACAACTGGTCATATAATTATGTACCGTTTAATCTGGACGATACAACGTCCAAATCGACACTTGAATTGACTTTAAATCCCAGTTAAGATAAAGAAAGTTTGCATGTCAGACGAATATAAAAACAACTTCATCACAGTGGAGTACTGAGCTCATGTTCAGTGTTGGGATCTTGCTCTTATGTGGACTGTATCCTGTTTGTGCTGCATGAGTGATTGTTCATATTCTCTTTATATTTTTACCTGCATGTTTGAGTTATTGTCAGTGGGTACTACAATTGTAATGGTCCTTCATGTATTGTAAATGATTTTCTGTGTAGTGATATTTAAATCTGCTGTGTGTTACAGTGATGATTGTGGTGAGTTCATGCATTAATATAGTGGAAAGCGACTGTATATCAACCTTCAACTGGACCTCAATACTGGCAGCGTTTTCTCTTTTCTCCTTTATTTCAGCACATTGTGTGATTTTGACTGAATGTTGTGTTCACATCACAGGATGATCTGTCGGCCCGATATTTGCAGACTGACAGAACTGGTCAACAATACTGAGTCAAGGACTTTCCTTACTGATGTTGTCACTATTTTAGTATGTTTTAATGTAATAAAATGGAGGCTCCCGCACCGCCTCCTCTGAACCACCAGAGGACGTGGTCCCCTGAATACTAGTTGTCAATAGGACTACAATTCCCATAAGGCCACATTCCTGGGGCTGATTACATCCGCTACTGTTTCTTGTTGTACTGCTATATAAATCTCATGTGAACTCTTGCACGTTGTCCTGGCTAACATTTCTGAGTGTTTTTCTTATTACTTTGGATTGTTTATACCGTGTTTGATTGTTTGCTGCCTCGAACCCTTGCCTAATTACTGTTATTGATTTGTCTTGCCCTTGATATATCTGTTTGCTGTTGTCTGATCCTGCCTGTTGTGTTGATTCTCAATAAATCGCTGCACATGAATCCTACTGCCTCGGTCTCATCGTTACAGATTCACTGAATTACTCATTTTTTAACAATTTTAACCACTGTTATGTTGTTCTGTGGATGTTAGAAATGCACCATAACTCACAAATCTCAGAATGATGAGCCCCTGAGCCAATTTTTCATAGGGGTGGCACAGGAAACATTATACATACAAGAAAGGCTCATGCAATCATTAAATCTTTATAAAAGAAAGTGCTTTGGATACTCCAAAAATTACTACAATCATTAAAGTGACATTTTTATTGAAAGATCACCAAATAATTGAGCATTGTTATAAATGTTGTTTCAACATTTTAATGAAATAAAACAATTCTTTTTTTAAAGTACACGTTTAATATTTCAAAAGCTGCAGACAATTTTTAAAGGAATAAAGCGCAGCAATAATATACGGAGTTTAATTTATTTTAAGTGCAAAAACAATTAAGAAAACTTACAAGCTGTTCAAAACCCTTGACAACACCATCATAAGCAAGTATATTTCTTGGTGGTTTAAAGCAAAGACAGTTACAAAAACTCTTGAGTTATTACACTCATGTTGTGATGTTAAATCACACAATATCTTTGTCTCAGGCAGCTGATCCCATGAGAAGAGAGAAGTGAGATCTTTCAGTCTTAACTGCACTTACTTCACTCCTCTGACTGCTTCCTGAGAGCCTCATCTCAAACAAGCTGCTGATTACTGATAAGAGTCACAACATTATGACATATAAAGCAAATATTTTTCTTCTTTACAGTGATTCACAACTAATGTCTAATCAACTGACTCCAAGAAACAATGTTGTTATTTTTGTAATGGGGTTCAAAGGTACAATTATTTCAGTTTCATCTATTTCTCACTGCATATACAGTAGATACATATTCAGGTAAGTTTCTATCTGTCTGGATATTCATAACAGAAATCCTTCACTTATAAATGTACAGGATTAATATCAGTGTTTGTCCAGCTGATCATGTTGTTCAGGACACTCAGCAGTTCTGATTTACTAGCTGAAGCTCTTGGAGGTCCATCATGAGTTTGTAACTGTTATAAGTCAAATACTGTAAATTAAAGAGACAGACAGACACAGTGTTACAGATCTGTTTTAAATAAAACTCACTTGTTCAATACACGTTAAAATATACAAAAGCACTGAGTCAATAACTTACTATAATTTCTCCAGTTTACAGTGTGAATCCTCCAGTACAGCAGTGAGCAGCTTCACTCCTGAGTCTCCTGGTTTATTACAGCTCAGATTCAGTTCTCTCAGGTGTGAGGGGTTTGATCTCAGAGCTGAAGCCAGAGCAGCACAGCCTTCCTCTCCAATACTGCAGTTATACAGCCTGCAGAGAGTGAAGAACATGAATGATCTCTGAGATTTCTGTGTAAACTTTAGGATGAGTGTGTTTGTGTGACCTGAGAAAAAAAAAAAAAATTAACATCCTGTATCTGTGAGCATCATTTTACTCTCATGCATGACTTAACAATTTGAGTCTTCAAAATCATTACAAGAAAGTCATGCGTTAATGATTATTATTCATACATTCTGTGATTTATCTATCAATGTTTGTCTACTGAAAACTCCCTCATGTTTAAAAATTACCATTAACAGATCATGTGTGAACAACACCTTTTCAAAAATACTAGTAAATCAGTCCTGGCAATTTAACAGGTATTACCAGTAAATTACCATTAAATGACCATTGTGTTTCAGTGTTTAAAATCTGTTTTTAAACCACAGGTATCGTCTCTGCGTTCAGATCCTAGCAACAGTAATTATTTCCAAAATGAACTGTAGAAATCAATAAAGATGTCATTGTATCAACTACAATGAATATAAATGAATGAAAGAGCAACTACATGAATATAAATGAATGAAAGAGCAACTGCATGAATATAAATGTTTGCCACAGAAAAGAAACAAACAAAAATACAGACACATACACTCAGATACAAAGTCACAACCTGCCATGTTTTCAAACACAACACCAGTCATTTAAAGCTCACTCCCAGTTAATGACATCACAGAGTTTAACAGTATTTTGGTACTAATGTGTGAATGCTGCCTTACTGGTATAAAGACAAAACACTGTTACTTGTGTAGATGACATATTTGTGTAATTACCAGCAGGGGCTGTTCTAGGGTCTGTGGATATCCAGGGCTTAGCCCAGAGACATCCATGTGTGTGTAAGAATACATGTAATATACATTTAAAAGATGATGATGAATCATTAGCAGTTACATTGACTAAGTGGCATTATTTTTTGAAACAGATACATTTTGAGCTGTTGGTGGTGCTAGAAGGTATGAGGTAGAGACTCTAAATTTGCTATGGAAACATTTCAGACTCTCCACTATCTGTGTGTCAAACTTTATAACGTTTTACAATACCATTCTATAGACTGCCATAGACCCAGAAGCAGAAGAACATCATTAATAGATACAACAGAACACTCCAATATCCCATCAAAGAACCACCTGAAGTCCAGAGCAGTCAAAGCCCCACCCATGTATAAAGTGTGTGGTGAAAAGGCTAGACTGCAGCATTCATTCATAAGGGATGTGGTGATAAGGCTTGAATTGAAACAGTGCTAGGAAGTACCAGCAGTGGAAGTCTGACTCCTCTGGAAGGGGTACATACTCTATGACCCCTTGACCAAGAAAGACCAAAACTCTAAAACAAACGTTTGTTCCATGTGTACTACCATAGACAGAACTGCATCAAAATGAGGAGGACAAGAGGCAAACTGAGCAGCCACACTCACCTTCTGCTCCTCCTACCTGGAGCTAAGCCCAGCTCATTTAATAGATCAGCTATTAAGAAGCAAACATTAAGCAGTGACATACTCAAAGATATACCAGTCACAGAACCCCATCTCTCTGTTTAAGTACAATAAACACAAAGTTATTCAGTCTAGCACTGCAACTACTCTTACCTCACTAAAGTCTGTGCATAATGCTGTCTCATGTCCCAGCTTCACTGCTGTCTCATCAATTTAATTCTTTTTTTCTTAAAACATTTGTAAATATACATTTTAATGTTCATTGATCTACTCAAGTGCACATAACGAACCATCAGTCTCCAAAAGATCTAATGTCATTGACTGGATTGTATAGCTGCTATAACTTCTTATCGATGGTTGGTCAGTTTACATGTCAGTCAATTCTACTAACTATAGTGGGCGGTTCTTTTCAGGATTGGAGGACAGAGTAAGTTGACGAGAAGAGAGCAGATCTGTGGTTTGATTTTAATAGAAATTATTTTAATAAGCAATAAAACTTAGTAATGATGCATACCTGACATACTATTAAAAACATTCAGGGCTTTACTGAAAACATTCAAGGCTTAAGCCCCAGTTGTTCACCCCTACCTCAATCCCTGGGGGAAATTTGTGCTTTATCCCACTCTAGTCACTCATGTTTAAATGCTTCCCTGCATTAACCCGTGAGCTGAATGCTCTTTGTCCTGTGTCTGCTCTCCATATGCAATTCTCATTAATTTAACAACAAAACATACCAATAGTACAAATATTCAGACAAACACACAAACACAAATAGCCAGTTTGAAGTGAAAGTGACATTTGTTAAATATTGTAACCCATACTCGAAATGTGACCTCTGCATTTAGAACACACACTGCAAGTTATGAACACACACACAGAAAAGTGGGCAGCACACTTCTGTGTCTGGGGAGCAACTGGGGATTAGGCGCCTTGCTCAAGAGTAACCTTCTGATTACAAGCCTGATTCATAACCAGTAGGCCACAACTGCCCCTTCCAGTTTAGAAGATTTAACTGAATTTACTTTTATCTACTTTTGCAAATGAGTTTGTGCTTGTGCGTGAGTGTGTTTGTCTTTAAAGATCTAAACAATTATACATAATAAAAGATGTTACAGATTGTTTAATTGGATTATTGATTAGGAAAGGGGCTGACACATGAGATTACATGTTTTAATACCACAATAACACTCACTCTAGTTTCTCCAGTTTACAGTGTGAATCCTCCAGTACAGCAGAGAGCAGCTTCACTCCTGAGTCTCCTGGTTTATTATGGCTCAGATTCAGTTCTCTCAGGTGTGAGGGGTTTGATCTCAGAGCTGAAGCCAGAGCAGCACAGCCTTCTTCTCCAATACTGCAGTAATACAGCCTGCAGTGAGTGAAGAACATGAATGATCTCTGAGATTTATGTGTGAACTTTAGGATGAGTGTGTTTGTGTGACAAGAAAATTGATTAACCTCCTATTGTGTATCTGTACCATATAAAGCTCTCATTCAGAATGTCACAGTGCTGTTCTTTGTCTCTTGTGTTTCTTTGTTTCTTGTCATTATTAGTTCCTATTTGAATTAATTATCTAGTTAATTAGTTCTCATTAATTGTCTTGGTTACAAATGAGCGCCACCTGTGTCTTGTTCAGTTAACGCGCACACGCACTGATTTTTATACTGAGCTAATCAAACTTTCTATCCACTTTCCCAAACCCAAACCTAACCCTCACAGAAAACTCTTTAACCCTCACAGAAAACTCTTGCCATGTTTAAAATTAAAACAAAAACACCATTTAGTGTGTTTTTTAAGCCATTTGTTAACATGTTAACATGGTTACACACATTGTGTCCTTGTAAACAACATATACCAGTACACACACACACTCACTGTCCCGCCCCCCCACAAACATTTTTCTATATTGTTTTCCTGTTTCATTGGGTTACTTCCACGTACTGTAACAAAGCTTTAATGTACTTGTCTTTTGTATCTCTATCTTGAACACACAAAGTGCCGAATGTGTTTTTTGGATTAGGATCACATTCAATTTTGTTACTTTATCTCAAGTGTGTATCACGTAGGAAAATCAGTTTTAAAATCACAGCTAAAAAAACAGTGATACACAATTGTGTTCATAAACTACTGCACTTGTGAAAAAATTCCTAATGACCTAAAACTGCCCACCCAGGAAAACAGGATGTCTTTTGACTCAGCATGTCTCAAGGAATCGTAAAAGACCAGTCTATTTGTTTTAGGCTGAAGTTTTTACAAGTTATAAGCAAAAACATTTTTTGTGTGTCTGGACCAGTAGGTATCGATGTGATACTGCACATGTACCCTCAGGTCATGCTTTAAAGACAGTTGTCTCTCAATACACCAAATTTTTTACTAGGATACAGCCTCATATCCATTTTGGCATGCTCACTGTCAAATTAACTGACACAGTATACAAGGGGCATAAATTTCATAACTTTTTTGTTCTGGGTGTCTCTAGCTGCTACATACCAAATTTTGTGCAAATTGGACAAACACTGTAGGAGCTCAAAAAAGTATTTTTTTCTAAAAATTCAAAATGGTGAACAGGAAGAATTGTTAACTATGACATATTTGGTATCGATGAGCTCAGCATAAGCCATAGAATCTACTCATTAATACTCACACAAATCAATCAAATGTTAAAATCATTTACATGTATGTCATTATAATTTTTGACAGCTAGGGGGCTTAAAACTTGCCAGGTACTCTTATAGCCTGTGAGCTGTTAGGAGTCACTGCTTTTCTCCTCTGTGAAGGATCAGAGGCTGAATGCTCTTTGTCCTGTGTCTGCTCTCCATATGCATTTCTCATCAACTTAACAACAAAACATACCAATAGTACAAATACTCAGACAAACACACACAAATAGCCCAGATTGAAAAATTTAACTAAATTTACTTTTATCTACTTTCGCAAATGTGTTTGTGCTCGTGTGTGAATGTGTGTGTCTTCAAAGATCCAAAAAATGATACAAAATAAAAGGTCTCACAGATGTTAAATTAGATTATGTGATTAGGAAAGGGGCTGACACATGAGATTACATGTTTTAATACCACAATAACACTCACTCTAGTTTCTCCAGTTTACAGTGTGAATCCTCCAGTACAGCAGAGAGCAGCTTCACTCCTGAGTCTCCTGGTTTATTACGTCTCAGATTCAGTTCTCTCAGGTGTGAGGGGTTTGATCTCAGAGCTGAAGCCAGAGCAGCACAGCCTTCCTCTCCAATACTGCAGTCATACAGCCTGCAGAGAGTGAAGAACATGAATGATCTCTGAGATTTCTGTGTAAACTTTAGGATGAGTGTGTTTGTGTGACCTAAGAAAAATGATTAACCTCCTGTTGTGTATCTGTACTTTGTAATGCTCACAGTGAGAAACGCTCAATTGTTCAATTGTGTGAAAAAACACACAATTACATATAAAACTGAATAATAATCTGAACATCATTCAAAATTTCACAGTTCTGTTCTTTGCCTCTTGTGCTCCTTTGTTTCTTGTCATTCTTCTTCTTCTGGCTTTTTATGGTGGTTGGCAAACAAACGCAAAGGTGCATTCCTGCCACCTACTGGGCTGGAGTGTGGTTCATTAATGAATTGGAAGAGACTAAGAAAGAAAAAAAAAAAATTTCCTTTCCCTTTCCTTTTTCTCTCTTTTTCTCTTTGGTATAATAAATTGGCTTCTAAATCCTATTAAACAGTTGCACCTTTCTTAAAAACTTCATTAATGCTTTATATACTCTATAATTTTCCAATCCATTATTTAACAGTTTTTTAAGTTTAATATTTTCCATCCCCATTTCTTTTAACTCTTTCACCAGAAGTATCCTTTCATTTTGATAAGCAGTACAATATATTAATACATGCTCTACAGTTTCTGCTAGTTCACATAAACTGCAATTGCCAGACTCAAGACAGAAGTCTTCCTCTTTCCTCCTCATTCCATTGAATTTGCCATTTACTTTGTACAGTTGTTCTAATTATAGCCTTAACTTCTTTACAAAGTGGAATATTCATTTCTATATGAGATCATTTCAACGCCTCCTTTGCTAGATGATCCACTTCCTCATTTCCATCTACTCCCACATGTGCTGGAACCCACAGGAAACATATCTTGCTTCCTAATGTTTTAACCCTGTACATACATACAAGAATTTCATATAGAATATCCTGTCTTGAGGATCTCCCACTAATTATACTTGATAATGCTGAGAAAGAATCTGAGCATATCACCACATTCATTGGTCGAGAATCCTCCATCCACCTGATATCTAATAATATTGCTGCCATCTCTGTTGTATAAACTCCAACTTGATCAGACACCCTTTAACCAATTTTAACTTGATAATGTGGTATATATACTGCTGCTGAAGCTCGAC
Source organism: Chromobotia macracanthus (assembly GCA_036877525.1). Classification (NCBI taxonomy): domain Eukaryota; kingdom Metazoa; phylum Chordata; class Actinopteri; order Cypriniformes; family Botiidae; genus Chromobotia; species Chromobotia macracanthus. Next base: position 4,577,075 of record JAZGTH010000088.1, on the reverse strand, counting down.
CTGTTTCCGGATCTTTAGATCCATCAGTGAAAACTGTAAGCATTGATCTATAATTTATCTCAAGATACTGCATAACCATTGCATCCTTAGATATCACTCTATTTTTATCATTAATCGTTTTTTGCAAATTAAGATCGACTAATGGCAAAGAGAAGAGCCATGGTGACATGGGTGACACTACTACTGTCGGGCTCAATTCAACATTTATAATCCCTCTCATTAGAGCTTTCTCTTCTGCAATCCATCCAAAACTATAAGTTTGACACATTTATGTTACCAACATTTTAACAACACTTTTTTTAATTGGATGAGTTTCATGATGTCCCTTTACTGATACCCAGTAATTCAACAATAGTTTTATTTTCCTGATATCAAGAGGCATTTCATTCATTTCTACCTGTAAGGCAGGAATAGGAGAAGACCTAAGAGCTCCACAACATATTCTTAGTGCCTGTGACTGAATCATTTCTACTTTATGCAGCAATGTTTTGGTTGCAGACCCATATGCTATACATCCATAATCTGTGGTTGACCTAATAAGTGCACAGTCAATTCTCTGCAGTGAACGACATCTCCAGCTAAACATCCTAAAATATTTAAAACTATTTTGCATTTATCAACAACTTTTTGTATATGAGTTCCAAATGTCAGTTTAGTATCCAGCCAAACCCCCAGATACCTTAACACTTTCACCTGTTATAACGGTTTTTTTGTAAGAGATACATTTTTCAATGGTGCTTATTAAAATAAAAACTTAATGTCACACTGAATTAAACTGAAAACATTCATCCACAGTCATTCTTAATGTGGATATCTGCTATTATAATATACAATCATTGAACAGCTTTAAAATCTACAATAGAGAAACCATGACACCAAGCTGTTATTGCTTGTCAGATTAGGAAGATGCCTACAGATATATTCATACTATACTCAGTCATAGAAATGCATGCTATTAAGAAAATAAATGTAAAATTCATTGACACGGTCTGTTACAAACTCTTGTATATATAAATAAATGACTCAAATGACAAAGTATAAATCATTTAGTTTAAATGTTGCCTTTGTGAATTGCTTCTAAATAAATGGAAATAGGCTTTTATGAAATGTCTGCAACTGTAAAAGAAATAAAACAACCAATTAAAAAATAAAAGAAAAACATGTAAATAGTTTTTGTTAAATAACCAGTTCAACATGCAGTCAGTTACTTTGTTTTCCTATTGAATTTTTCCACAACTTGTAATATTCTAAATCAATATTCACACACAATAATACTACTAATGTGTCTCTGAGATAACTACAAGAAGAAATTACAGGATCAAGCTCACTAAGAGCACAAAGAGAAATATTTGTGAAAATCAACAATGAGTATAGAAAAACCAGTTAAGAGATTAAAGCAGTAGGAAAAAGCAGGATAAAGTTTTTACAATTTATAAGCAAAAATTTTTTTTATATGTCTGGACCAGTAGGTGCTGAAGTGAAACTGCACATGTACCCTCAAGTCATGCTTTGATGACATATGACAAGTTTTCAGTCAATACACCAAAGGTTTGCCAAGTTACAGCCTCATTCAGATTCACTTACACAGTATATTAGAACGGTAAGAGGTATCAACATAAATTCTATAACTTTTTATACTGGGTGTCTCTAGATGCTACATAGCAAAGTTTGTGCAAATCAGACAAACACTGTAAGAGCTCAAAAAAGTGTTTTTTTCTTAAAAATCTAAATAGCGAACAGGAAGAATGGTTAACTATGACATATATGGTATCAATGGACTTGAATGTGCTCATTACCACTCACACAAATCAATAAAATCTTAAAGTAATTTACACATATGTCACTATAGCTTTGACCAATAGGGGCGACAAACTTGCTAGGTACTCTCAGAGCCTGTGAGCTGTTAGGAGTCACTGCTTTTCTCCTCTGTGAAGGATCAGAGGCTGAATGCTCTTTGTCCTGTGTCTGCTGTACATATGCATTTCTCATCCATTTAACAACAAAACACACCAATAGTACAAACATGCAGACACACACAAAGATAAACAGGCAGTTAAGAAGATTAAACTAAATTTACTTTTATCTGGTTTTGTAAATGAGTTTGTGCTTGTGCATTAGTGTGTTTGTCTTTAAAGATCCAAATAATTATATATAATAAAAGATCTCACAGATTGTTTAATTAGATTATTGATTAGGAAAGGGGCTGACACATGAGATTACATGTTTTAATACCACAATAACACTCACTCTAGTTTCTCCAGTTTACAGTGTGAATCCTCCAGTACAGCAGAGAGCAGCTTCACTCCTGAGTCTCCTGGTTTATTACAGTTCAGATTTAGTTCTCTCAGGTGTGAGGGGTTTGATCTCAGAGCTGAAGCCAGAGCAGCACAGCCTTCCTCTCCAATACTGCAGTTAAACAGCCTGCAGAGAGTGAAGAACATGAATGATCTCTGAGAATTCTGTGTAAACTTTAGGATGAGTGTGTTTGTGTGACCTCAGAAAAATGATTAACCTCCTGTTGTGTATCTGTACTTTGTAATGCTCACAGTGAGAAATGCTCAATTATTCAATTGTGTGAAAAACACACAATTACATATAAAACTGAATGATAATCTATTGAACATCATTCAAAATTTTACAGTTCTGTTCTTTGCCTCTTGTGTTCCTTTGTTTCTTGTCATTCTTCTTGTAAACTGTAAGCATTGATCTATAATTTAGCTCAAGATACTGCATAACCATTGCATCCTTAGATATCACTATTTTTATCATTAATTGTTTTTTGCAAATGAATATTGACTAATGGTAAAGAGTAGAGCCATGGTGACATGGGTGACACTACTACTGTCGGGCTCAATTCTACATTTATAATCCCTCTTGTTAGAGCTTCCTCTTCTGCAATCCATCCAAAACTATTAAGTCTGGCAGATTCATGTTCTCAACATTTTAACAACACTTTTTAATTGGATGAGTTTCATTATGTCCCTTTACTGATACCCAGTAATTCAACAATAGTTTTATTTTCCTGATATCAAGAGGCATTTCATTCATTTCTACCTGTAAGGCAGGAATAGGAGAAGACCTAAGAGCTCCACAACATATTGTTAGTGTCTGTGACTGAATCATTTCTACTTTACGCAGCAATGTTTTGGATGCAGACCCATATGCTATACATCCATAATCTGTGGTGGACCTAATAAGTGCACAGTAAATTCTCTGCAGTGAACGACATCTCCAGCTAAACATCTTAAAATATTTAAAACTATTTTGCATTCATCAACAACTTTTTCTATACAAGTTCCAAATGTCAGTTCAGTATCCAGCCAAACCCCCAGATACCTTAACACTTTCACCTGTTCTAAAGGTTTTTTTTGTAAGAGATACATTTTTCAATGGTGCTTATTAAAATAAAAACTTAATGTCACACTGAATTAAACTGAAAACATTCATCCACAGTCATTCTTAATGTGGATATCTGCTATTATAATATACAATCATTAAACAGCTTTAAAATCTACAATAGAGAAACTATGACACCAAGCTGTTATTGCTTGTCAGATTAGGAAGATGCCTACAGATATATTCATACTATACTCAGTGATAGAAATGCATGCTATTAAGAAAATAAATGTACAATTTGTTCAGCACGGTCTGTTACAAACTCTTGTATATATAAATAAATGACTCAAATGACAAAGTATAAATCATTTAGTTTAAATGTTGCCTTTGTGAATTGCTTCTAAATAAATGGAAAAAGGCTTTTATGAAATGTCTGCAATTGTAAAAGAAATACAACAACCAATTAAAAAATAAAAGAAAAACATGTAAATAGTTTTTGTTAAATAACCCAGTTCAACATGCAGTCAGTTACTTTGTTTTCATATTGAATTTTTCCACAACTCGTAATATTCAATCAATATTCACACACAATAATACTGCTAATGTGTGTCTGAGATAACTACAAGAAGAAATTACAGGATCAAGCTCACTAAGAGCACAGAGAGAAATATTTGTGAAAATCAACAATGATGAGTATAGAAAAATCAGTTAAGAGTTAAAAGCAGTAGGAAAAAGCAGTCAAAAGTTTTTACAATTTATAAGCAAAAAACATTTTTATATGTCTGGACCAGTAGGTGTTGAAGTGACGAATCTGCACATGTACCCTCAAGTCATGCTTTGATTACATATGACAAGTTTTCAGTCAATACACCAAAGGTTTGCCAAGTTACAGCCTCATTCAGATTCACTTACACAGTATATTAGAACGGTAAGGGGTATCGACATAAATTCTATAACTTTTTGTACTGGGTGTCTCTAGATGCTACATAGCAAAGTTTGTGCAAATCAGACAAAAGCTGAAAGAGCTTAAAAATCTAAAAATCTAAATGGCGAACACGAAGAATGGTTAACTATGACATATATGGTATCAATGGACTTGGCTTATAGAATGTGCTCATTACCACTCACACAAATCAACCAAATCTTAAAATAATTTACATGTATGTCATTATATCCTTGACCAATAGGGGGAGACAAACTTGCTATGTACTCTAAGAGTCATGAATTTGTTCTTGGGCGTGAGTGTGTTTGTCTTTAAAGATCCTAATAATTATACATAATAAAAGATGTTACAGATTGTTTAATTAGATTATGTGATTAGGAAAGGGGCTGACACATGAGATTATATGTTTTAATACCACAATAACACTCACTCTAGTTTCTCCAGTTTACAGTGTGAATCCTCCAGTACAGCAGAGAGCAGCTTCACTCCTGAGTCTCCTGGTTTATTAAAGCTCAGATTCAGTTCTCTCAGGTGTGAGGGGTTTGATCTCAGAGCTGAAGCCAGAGCAGCACAGCCTTTCTCTGTAATACCACAGCTGGAAATCCTGCACAGAATATACAAAATAATTTTCTTCTGAACAATTCTTAAAAACTTAAAATAATGTGATGAATAATTCATGTTTGACTGATGTGTCCAATTTAATTTAAAATCTTTTCTAGTTAATAAACAAGTGGTTTAGCAGTGTCTGAAAATAGCAAAATAATACCGTATATTTCATACACTTTCACTTTTAAATCAAAGTTTATTCAGATTGAGTGGTTGAATCAGCAACTACTGCATTGATTCAGATTCTACAACTGCAGATCAGTGAGGAGGAGGTTATAAAGCAGTTTTAAAATCGTAGGTAAAACCAAACCTAAAGATTATCAAATATCACAGTGGTACATAATTGTTTATAAACTACTGCCTTTTTCACAAAATTCATAATTCATAAAAGGAAGATAGGATATCGTTTGACTCAGAATACCTCAAGGAATCTAAACAGATCAGTCCATTTGCTTTAGACCAAAGTTTTCTAAAGTTATAAGCAAAAAAGTATAAGCTTATCTCTGGACCATGTACTCTCAGGGCATATGTTATCAAAGGCATGACAAGTTTTTTTGTCAATACATCAGTTTTGGGCCCGCTAGGACAGGGTCGATTCTAGGAATTTTTTAAAGGAGTGGCACAGTGGGGACCAAGAAGCTGTCAGGGTGGCCTCTGTTTTAATACTTACAATGAGCAGATGATCCAGTTGCGGTGAGCATCGTTAAATATACAGAATATATGAAAATAACTGGTATTGAATCAAACAGTGAATAGGTGTGTTCTACTTACAGTGGCGCTGCTGATCAGCGTATGGCATCAAAGTACCCCGCATGAGATTTGAAATGCATTCAAATCGCTCTCGCAGTATATTGAGGTTATACTCTGATCAGTCTGCACTACTGGGGGGGTTGGGGGGGGGGGGGGAAGCATATTTTAGGGCGGACGGTGCCGCCCAGTGCCACCCCTGTAGACATGCTCCTGCACTAGGGGGGGCTGGCCCTGAACATGCCAGATACTCTCAAAAAATGGACCATATCAAGTTTTGTAACAATATGTGATTGCAATTGTAAACTACTGCAATTTTGGACAAACAAAAATTGGACGAACGCTGTAGGTTTTTATGGAAATTCAAAATGGCAAACAGGAAGAAATGTTAATTATGATATATTTGGTATTAATGGACTCGGCGTAAGCCATAGAATCTACTTATTTCCACACACAAATCAATCAAATGTTAAAATCATTTACATATATGTCATTATAATGTCTGACAACTGGGGTCCCAAAACTTCCCAGGTACTCTTATAACCTGTGAGCTGTTAGGAGTCACTGCTTTTCTCCTCTGTGAAAGATCAGAGGCTGAATGCTCTTTGTTCTGTGTCTGCTCTACACATGCATTTCTCATCAGTTTAACAACAAAACATACCAACAGCACAAATACAAACAAGTACAGTACAAACACACACAAACACAAATAGCCCAGATTGGAAGATTTAACTAAATTTACTTTTATCTACATTTGTAAATGTGTTTGTGCTTGTGCATGAGCGTGTTTATCTTCAAAGATCCAAAACATGATACATAATAAAAGATGTCACAGATTGTTTAATTAGATTATGTGATTAGGAAAGGGGCTGACACATGAGATTACATGTTTTGATATCACAATAACACTCACTCTAGTTTCTCCAGTTTACAGTGTGAATCCTCCAGTACAGCAGAGAGCAGCTTCACTCCTGAGTCTCCTGGTTTATTATGGCTCAGATTCAGTTCTCTCAGGTGTGAGGGGTTTGATCTCAGAGCTGAAGCCAGAGCAGCACAGCCTTCCTCTCCAATACTGCAATCATACAGCCTGCAGAGAGTGAAGAACATGAATGATCTCTGAGATTTCTGTGTGAACTTTAGGATGAGTGTGTTTGTGTGACCTTAGAAAAATGATTAACCTCCTGTTGTGTATCTGTACTTTATAATGCTCACAGTGAGAAATGCTCAATCGTTCAACTGCGTGAATTAACACACAATCACATATAAAACTGAATAATAATCTGAACACTATTTAAAATTTCACAGTTCTGTTCTTTGCCTCTTGTGTTCCTTTGTTTCTTGTCATTGTTAGTTCTTATTTGATTTCATTATCTAGTTAATTAGTTCTCATTAATTGTCTTGGTTACAAATGAGGTCCACCTGTGTCATGTTTAGTTAGAGCTCAAAAAATAGTTTTTTCTTAAAAATCTAAATGGCAAACTTGGTTAACTATGACATATATGGTATCAATGGACTTGGCAAAACCCATAGAATGTGTTTATTACCACTGACACAAATCAAACAAGTCTTAAAATGATTTACATGTATGTCATTATAGATTTGACTAATAGGGGGCGACAAACTTGATAGGTACTCTCAGAGCCTGTGAGCTGTTAGGAGTCACTGCTTTTCTCCTCTGTGAAGGATCAGAGGCTAAATGCTCTTTGTTCTGTGTCTGCTCTCCATATGCATTTCTCATCAATTTAACAACAAAACACACCAATAGTACAAAAACATACAAACACAAATAACCCAGTTTGGAAGATTTAGCTAAATTTAATCAACTTTTGTAAACAGGTTTGTGCTTGTGTGTGAGTGTTTGTCTTCAAACATCCAAAACATTATATATAATAAAAGGTCTCCTAGATTGTTTAATTAGATTATGGGATTAGGAAAGGGGCTGACACATGAGATTACATGTTTTAATACCACAATAACACTCACTCTAGTTTCTCCAGTTTACAGTGTGAATCCTCCAGTACAGCAGAGAGCAGCTTCACTCCTGAGTCTCCTGGTTTATTACAGTTCAGATTCAGTTCTCTCAGGTGTGAGGGGTTTGATCTCAGAGCTGAAGCCAGAGCAGCACAGCCTTCCTCTGTAATACCACATCTGGAAATCCTGCACAAAATATACAAAAGTTTTTATTTTCTGAACAATTCTTAAATACAAAAAAATAATGTGATGAGTAATTAGTGTTTGACTAATGTGTACAGTTTAATTCTAATCTTTTCTAGTTAATAAACAAGGGGTTTAGCAGTGTCTCAAAATAGTACAAAAAAAACACTGTATATTTAATACACTTTCACTTTTAAATCAAAGTTAATTTAGGCTGGGTGGATGAACTTGTACAGGTACTCTCAAAGAATCGTCCTGATGAAACATCCCAACTCTGAATAATGTGACTGTGATTGTAAACTACTGCATTTTTGACAGAAATCAAAATAACAGACACCAAATTAGCTGACATCAGGAACTTGAGTATTGTTCAACTGTTCAGCTATGTATGTCAAACTGAATTAAATGAGACAAGTCTCATGATTTTTATAAACGTCTGAGAATTTATGAGCAAAAATAGCAATTTTTCACGACTCTTGACAAGTAGGTGGTGCTGTAGCAAACTGTGCATATATTCTCAGGTCATGCCTGTGATGACATGTACAAAGTTTCATGTCAATACACCACAGCATTGCCAAGATACAGCTTAAATCCATTCTTGCTTGTTTCCCTGTAAAATTTGTTGATGGGTATATGAAAATGGTATGATCTGTCCACACAAACTTATACATTTTCTTGTGGGTGTTTCTATATGCTATATACAAATTGTTTTGCAAATTAGACAAATGCTGTACTAGGAGTTTGAAAAAGTAGGCTTTTCGGAAAATTCAAAATGGTGAGAAAGTTTGCCTAAGACTCATGATTGCATTAGAGCATGAGCAAAGAAATAAAAAAATTAAATATTTAGGAAGAATGGGCATGAGCATAATGTGGTAAAGTCACACAGGATCATGGAAAACTCTTTATTTTCTTCCTTGGCCGAGTCAAGTGAGTACCATTTAAAAATGTTGGTTACATATTTTTACATATGCCAATAAGACAAAAACATTTCTTAGTTCTTTTAGTGTAATGTATTGCTTTCTCCACTGTTCTGACCACGTGAATTTATACCTTTTTATAGACTATTGTAGGGTCAGGTGACATAGCAATACAAGACATTAAAAGAGAATTAAAAGGTGGAAAATTACACATCACCAGATTCTACTGTGTGAAGGAAGACATGCAGGTATGCCTGAGGAGTGGCAATGAGACACAGCAGTACAGCAGAGAGCAGATTTACTCCAGAGTCTCGTGGTTTGTTACAGTTCAGATTCAGTTCTATCATGTGTGAGGATTTGATCTCAGAGCTGAAGCCAGAGAAGCACAGCCTTCTTCTGTATATTGTATATACACTGTATATTTAATACACTTTCAATACACTTTCATTTAATTCAGTCTGAGTGGGTGAATCAGCAACTACTGCACTGATTCAGATTCTACACCTGTAGCTCAGTGAGAAGAAGTTTATAAAATAATTTCTTATTCAATCTGTGAAATGCATGCCCAGTTACAAAAATCCCAACGTATAAATATAGTTACAAGCAGCAATTACAGGGTCAAGTCCACTAGAGGCACAAAGAGAAATATTTGTGAAAATTAATGATAAGTATAGGAAAATCAGTTTTAAAATCACAGCTAAAACCAAACTTACCAAGTTTCACAATGATACACAATTGTGTTCATAAACTACTGCAAAAAAATTCCTAATGGCCTAAAACTGCCCACCCAGAAAAATAGGATGTCTTTTGACTCGGCCTGTCTCAAGGAATCCTAAAAGACCAGCCTATTTGTTTTAGGCTGAAGTTTTTACAAGTTATAAGCAAAAACATTTTTGTGTGAATGGACCAGTTGGTGTCGATGTGACAAAACTGCACATGTACCCTCAGGTCATGCTTTAAAGACAGTTGTCTCTCAATACACCAAAATGTTTACCAAGATACAGACTCATATCCGTTTTGGCATTCTCACCATCATATTAATTCAAAATGGCTGACATCAGAAACTTGGTTATTGTTCATCTCCGTATGTCACACTGAATTAAATGAGACAAGTCTTGTGATTTTGATAAAACTACTGAGAATTTATGAGCAAAAATAGCCATTTTTCATATCTCTGGACCAGTAGGTGGTGCTGTAGCATACTGTGCATATAGCCTCACGTCATGTCTGTAATGACATGTACAAAGTTTTATGTCAATACACCACAGCATTGCAAAGATACTTTTATCCATTCTTGCTTGTTTTGCTGTAAAATTCGTTGATGGGGTGTATGAAAATGGTATGATCTATTGACACAAATTCAAGTCAAGTCAAGTCGAGCTTTATTGTCATTCCGCTGTATGTGGGGACATACAGTGGAACGAAATGTCATGCCTCACAGGACCACGGTGCTACATAAATACAGACATACAACAATGACGTGAAACAGTATAAATCTAAACACAAATAGATTATAAATATACTATATATAAAGTTGCCTATACATAAACTAGAAAATACAAACTATACAAATGTTTCACATAAATATTGCACATGAGGAAAAAGAAAGTCAAGCACTGTTCCTGGCTGGAGAACAGTACAAGATGATCTGTAGTGCATGGGCTTGTAAACATACATATGTTATGAGTCTTTTTTGTGGGATTATGTACCCTCGGATGTAAAAAGTGTCTAGTGCACATAGAGGAGAGTGTGTTACTACAGGTGGTCTGTGCGGCCTACTCACCTGTGTGTAGCACACTCAGAATTGCACAAGGGAGAAAAAAAAAATATATATATATATATATAATTTAAGAGGTATGGGGTTTTTCAGAGGGGGGCCGTGCTTGAGTTCAGGGCTCTCACAGCCTGGGGGAAAAAGCTGTTGAGCAGTCTGGCAGTGCGGGCTCTGATGCTCCGGTACCGTTTTCCTTATGGCAGGAGCTGGAAGAGACTGTGTGAGGGATGGGTGGGGTCCTTTACGATGCTGGTGGCTTTGTTGGAGCATCGTGAAAGGAAAATGTCCATTATGGAGGGGAGAGGGGCACCGATGATCTTTGCAGCTGTGTTCACTGTCCGCTGGAGGGTCTTGCGGTCTGCGGCGCTGCAGTTCCCATACCAGACAGCGATGCAGCTGGTCAGCACACTCTCAATGGTTCCCCTGTAGAACATGGTGAGGATTGGTGGAGGGAGACTTGCTCTTTTCAGCCGGCGGAGAAAGTGTAGGCGCTGTTGTGCCTTTTTGGAGAGTGACGTGGTGTTGGTGGTCCAGGTGAGATCCTCTGTGATGTGCACCCCCAGGAATTTAGTGCTGCTGACTCTCTCCACAGTCAAGCTGTCGATGGTCAGTGGGGGGTGGTCAGTGGAGTTTCTCCTAAGGTCCATCACAACCTCCTTTGTCTTCTCCACATTGAGGGACAGGTTGTTAGCGCCACACCATGCCGCTAGCTGTGCCACTTCCTCTCTGTAGTGCGTTTCATCGTTGTTGCTGATGAGACCTACCACCGTTGTGTCATCAGCGAACTTGATGATGTGGTTGGAGCTAAACTTGGCAGTGCAGTCGTGGGTCAGCAGTGTGAAGAGCAGCGGGCTGAGCACACAGCCTTGTGGGGCACCTGGGCTCAGTGTGGTAGTGCTCGAGGTGTTGTGGCCAACACGGACTGACTGGAGTCTTTCAGTTATAAAGTCCAGAATCCAGTTACAGAGAGAGAGTTGTTAAGGCCCAGCAGGTGTAATTTATTAATGAGCTGTTGTGGGATTATTGTGTTGAATGCTGAGCTGAAGTCAATGAACAGCATTCTTACATAAGTGTTCTTCTGGTCTAAGTGGGTAAGAGCCAGGTGGAGGGTGGAGGAAATTGCATCATCCGTAGAGCGGTTTGGACGGTATGCAAACTGGAGCGGGTCGAGTGTGTTGGGGAGGCTGGTTTTTTATGTGATTCATGACTAATCTCTCAAAGCACTTCATCATGATTGGAGTCAGTGCTATGGGACGATAGTCATTCAGACAGGACACAGGTGATTTCTTAGGTACCGGTGAGATGGTTGTGGACTTGAGACACGTGGGGACGACTGCCTGGCTCAGCGAGATGTTGAAGATATCTGTTAGGACATCTGTCAGCTGTGCAGCACAGTCTCTCAGTACACGGCCAGGTATGTTGTCAGGACCCATAGCCTTGCGTGGGTTAATCCTAGACAGGGTCTTCCTCACTACGGCTGGAGACAGACAGAGCGCCTGGTCGGTGGGAGGTGTGGGCAGTTTTTGTGCAGGTGTGTCATTCTGCATTTCAAACCGTGAATAAAACTGGTTAAGTGCGTCTGGAAGGGATGTGTCGTCATCACAGGCCTGTGGCAGGGGCTTGTAGTCAGTGATGGTCTGAATGCCTCGCCACAGGCTCCGTGAGTCTCTGCTGTCTGTGAAGTGGTTATTGATTTTTTGTGCATATGCCCGTTTTGCATTCTTGATGCCACAGGACAGGCTGGCTCTTGCTGTTTTTAGGGCTGCTTTATCTCCTGATCTGAATGCCTCATCTCTGCTCTTTAGCAGCCCACGAACCTTTGCTGTCATCCACGGCTTCTGGTTGGCACGTGTGGTGATGGTCTTTGTGACTGTCCCATCATCAATGCACTTCTTGATATATGCACTCACTGTTTCAGTGTACTGGTTCAGCCCTGTACGAGTCTTTCTGTGTTGTGTGAAGTCCAGTGTGTTAGTTCCCCTTGTAGCAAAGTTCACATGTTGGTAGAACTTTGGCAAGACTGTCTCTAAGTTTGCGTGGTTAAAATCCCCGGCTATGATGACAAAGCCGTCGGGGTTGTTTGTTTGTTGATCGCTGATGGCGCTGAATGGCGGAGTCCGGGATGTTGTCGTTCAGCCATGTTTCAGTGAAAACAAACACACAACAGTCGCTTGACTCATGCTGTGTAGACCGACTGAGTTGAACTGAGTCCAGTTTATTTACCAATGAGCGAACGTTTGCGAGCGTTAATGATGGGATCGCTGGTCTGGTGGGGTTAGCCCTTAGCCTAGCTCGTACACCCCCGCGCTTGCCGCGTCTCTGTCCCCTCTCACAGCGCCGGCGCCGGCGGCTTGTGCGGGTAGCATCAGTGGACGGGGCCGCGGTCTCAGGGTTCGGCTTCAGCAGCAGGCAGAGGCCTTGTAGCTTCTCGGTGGTCGCCGGCGAAAGCTGATGTTTGTACGCACTACCGATTTCCAAAAGGCTCTGGCGATCATATTTGTGTTTCTGAGCGTTTATCTGATGAGTTTAAACTGTTTGAAGACGAAGAGACGAGACTAACAGACATAAAAACACCATCTTTTGGACTGTTGTGGGTGTTTCTATATGCTACATTCAAAATGTAGAAGTTAAAAAAAATTGGGGTTTTTTTGCTAATTTTGTGCAAACCAGACAAATGCTGTAGGAGGAGTTTGAAAAAGCAGGCTTTTCTGAAAGTTCAAAATGCAAGAAAGTTTGCATTAGACTCAGCAAGAGCCAAAGAATCACAATAATTTTGTTTCTATAATTTCTTTGTTTCTGTGAGTCTAGAGACTCTGAATTTGCTTTGGTAACATTTCAGACTCTCCACTATCTGTGTGCCAAATTTTATAACTTTTTATCATACAGTTTTATGTGCTGCCATAGACTCAGAAGCAGAAGAAGAAAAACATTAACAGAAACAACAGAACACTCCAATCTCCCATCAATGGTGACTGACAGTCTAAGAGCTTTGCAGAATCAAGATTGGTTCACACTAGGCTTTGAGCATGCAATATTACTATGGACCACAACAGTTTTCTTATGGTCCATATTTTTCAGGAGACTGTGTAATGCTCTGTTTTAAATAAATAGTTCACAACTAACAAATATGAATAGAAATGAAGACTAAATGTCTTGTACCATCTACTCCACTCAACACAACAATGTAAACCATGCAGAACACAGATCAGATCCAGTCCAGGGCAGCAAGGAATAGAGTATACGATTAACAATTTAATTATTTAATTCAGCTCACCGGAAAATTACACATCACCAGATTCTGCTGTCTGAAGGAAGACATGCAGGTATGCCTGAGGAGTGGCAGTGAGACACAGCATCCCATTCTGAGGGAACAAGGTTACTTATGTAAACTGAGGTGTCCCCTTTCAAGGGAACTCAATGCTACATCATGGTGTTGATGCCTGGAGGACATTAATACCCACTACATCACAATGAGAGGGATGCCTGACCAGCAAGGCCATGTAACACTTGCAAAAGAAAATGTTTGAGACTGTACAGGCAGGACTAGATCATCCCAGAAGGACCAGTGATCCAGGGGTTAAATACATGTCCAGATTGTAAAACCTGGTGAATGTGTGTGGCGATGACCAGCCTGCTGCCCTAGACAGTGCCTTAGAAGATGCTACACTCCTGGTGGAGTGGGCCCTAACTCCTGAAAGTGAAACAATACTGCATGCTTCACAAGACAGAGCAACAGTATCTGTAATCCAAAGGGAAGGCTCTGCTTGGCGACTGCATTACCTCTATTGATACTTGATACAGAGGATGAAACCAACTGCTCTTGAGCCAGAACTAAAACAGCCCTATGTGCAGCGGACCCAATGGAATAGCATTGACTGCTGCTGCCATGAGACCCAACAGCCTCTGAATTTGGAGGACTGAGGGACCCTCAGCTAGTCTGATGCCACCCACATCAGCAAGGAATTCACACATAAAGAAGACAATTGTGGCTGCATTGTCGTCTAATTTCTAGAAATGTGGTTCTCTGTCTTGGAGACTGCACCCTCTTCTTGATGGTTAGTCTCAGACCCAAACAAATCATATGGGCCAGCATGACATCTCTATAGAGAGCTGTCAACTCTTCTGACTGGGCAAATATCAGCCAGTAGATGATGTGATTCAGTACAATAATGCCCTGCAGTCCAGAGAAGCCAAAGCTGCAACCATGCATACGGTATGTGATGGTGAGGCTAGACTAAAAGGCAAAAAGACAGAGAAAGCAAACCTGGGAAACGTCCTGTGTTTTGGCAGAATTTGATTGTGAAAGCATGTGTCCTTTTGTTCTATTTTGACAAGCATTTGTTCCATGTGTACTACCATAATCACTACTCCATCAAAGCAAGGAGGACAAGGGCCAAACTGAGCTGCCACACTGTCCTTTTGCTTCTCCCGGTTGGAGGTAAGTACAGGTCATTTAGTAGGTCAGCCTGATAAGTTTGCAAAGCCACCATGGAGTGCAGGGACTCAGCAGCCTGACCTGCGGCTGCATACATCTTGTCAACAAAACTAGATGTTGTTCTACACAGCCTTGAGGGCAGGTTTGATTCCATGAGGGAAAAGGTCAACTATATATTACTTCAAGACCAGATGATATTCCTACCTTAGATAAATTATCAGACTGTTTTAATGAAATAAAACATTGTATGTAATTTTCTTCTTTTAATTCAAATAAGACAGAAATATTACTTATTTGACCTAACTCAAGTAAACAGAATGACAAGTTTCCAGTTAGAAGGATGTAACGACACCTCATCTAACACTGTTAAAGACTTAAACGTTATATTAGACAGTAACTTGTCTTTTGAAAATCATGTGGCTTATATTACAAAAACTGCCTTCTTCCACCTTAGAAACCTCACTAAGCTGCGTAACACTTATCTAATTCAAATGCAAAAAAGGTGGTCCATGCTTTTATGACCTCCAGACTGGACTATTGTAATGCAGCTGTCCTGCTTCCTTAATAAACAAGCTACAGTTAGTCCAAAACAGTTAGTCCAGGTCCAAGAAATATGACCATATAACCCCAATTTTGTCATCTCTACACTGGTTACCTGTTTAATTCTGTGTTATTTATAAAATTTTACTGCTTACCCATAAAGCCTTAAATGGGTTAGCCCCTATGTACTTCACTGATCTTCTCTCACGCTACAAGCCAATGCATACTTTGACACTGCTGAGATTAGCTTAGAACATTTGCTTTGTACATTATTATCTTTAATAGTTTTATTAATTTTAATTTTCTTCTGTTTTTCCAGAATTTTCATTTTCTATGATTTTCATTTTCAAATCTTAATTTAATTTTACTGTTAAATATCTTTGGCTATTTTTCATTTGTACAGCTGCTTTATAACAGTGTGCCATTGTGAAAATCTATATTATTTGCATTAAACCACGAGATCATTTATCACAGATCAGAGTTCAACAATCTTTACCTACATGAAAGAATAAAACTTTTTACACAGGCTTATGTTTTCATTCTGCAACAAACTCAAGAAAAATAAAGTGGAGATCAACTTTTCTGCTAAATTCACCTGCAGCCCTGATCCAACACAACTGTCAGTAAATTTCAAGTGTATGAAATTTATCTAATATTCACTACTCTAATATTAGAGTGATCTATGACCTGAACTGAGTATTAGATAAGAGAGGACTACAAAATCTGTAATCTTTGGTGCCTTGTTGGAACTGTTTTAAATATTAAAAAAAAAAAATTTTGACACTGTAAAATACTCACCAAACTTTTCTAGAAGCTTTGACCACTGGCAGCAGCCTCAAAAGACATTCTTCTGATGGATCATATTTACTCAGTTTAAACTCATCCAGCTCCTCTTCTGAGTTCAGCAACACAAACACCAGAGCTGACCACTGAGCAGGAGACAGTTTGACTCCAGAGAGACGACTGACACCTGTTCTGCTCACATATGTTTGCACTTCCTGCACTAGAGAATGATCATTCAGTTCATTCAGACAGTGGAACAGGTTGATGGATTTCTCTGAAGAGGGATTTGTCCTGATCTTCTCTTTAATGTAAGCAGCTGTTTCCTGATGACTGTGACTGTGCCTTCGCATGAGGCCTTGTAAGAGAGTCTGATTAGACTTTAGTGTGAGACCTAGAAGGAATCTGAGGAAAAGGTCCCAGTGTCCATTTTCACTCTGTAAGGCCTTGTCCACTTCTTGCTTCAGTACATCAATCATAGCTGACCTGAACATATTCCAGAGTCCTGTGTTTGGTTCAGAAAAAGACAGAAACTTAAATAATGCAGCTAGAAACTCCTGAATGCTCAGATGTACAAAGCTGTAGACCTTCCCCAGGTGCAGTCCAGACTCCTCTCTGAAGATCTGAGTACAAACTCCTGAATACACTGTCACTTCTGTGACATCAATGCCACAATCTCTCAGGTCCTCCTCATAGAAGATCAGGTTCCCTTTTTCAAGTTGCTCATAAGCCAGCTTTCCTAGTGACATAATGCTCTGTCTAGCCTGATGAAAATCTATTTCATATTTCCCGTCATACTTTTGGGTCGCCATTTTGGTCTGAAAGATCAAGAAGTGTGTGAACATTTGTGTAAGAGTCTTGGGGATCTCTGCATTCTCTGCTTCACTCAACATTCTCTCTAGAACAGTGGCTGAAATCCAGCAGAAGACTGGTATGTGACACATGATGTACAGGCTTCTTGATGATTGGAGGTGGGTGACGATTCTATCAGCCAGACTCTGATCACTTACTCTCTTCCTGAAATATTCTTCCTTCTGAGGGTCATTAAACCCTCGTACCTCTGTGACTTGGTCAACATACTCAGGAGGAATATGACTGGTTGCTGCTGGTCGAGAGGTTATCCAGAGGTGAGAAGAAGGTAGTAGATTCCCCTTGATGAGGTTGGTCAGAAGCACATCCACTGATGCAGATTCTGTTACATCACACAAACTTTGATTGTTGTGGAAATCTAGATGTAGTCGACACTCATCCAGACCATCAAATATAAACATGACTTTATAGACTTCATAATCTGTTGATTCCAGTTCTTTTGTTTCTGTGTAAAAGTGATTTACAAGTTCCATAAGACTGAGATTTCTCTTGATCAAATTCAGCTCTCTGAAAGGAAGTGGAAATATGAAATGAACATCCTGATTTTCTTTTCCTTCAGCCCAGTCCAGGATGAACTTCTGCACAGAGACTGTTTTTCCAATTCCAGCAACTCCTTTAGTCAGCACAGTTTTGATGGGTTTGTTTTGTTCAGGTAAGGCTTTAAATATGTCACTGCATTTGATGGGTCTTTCCTGTGTCTCTGGTCTTCTAGATGATGTCTCAATCTGTCTCACCTCATGTTCATTATTGACCTCTCCACTCCCTCCCTCTGTGATGTAGAGCTCTGTGTAGATCTCATTCAGATGTGTTGAGTCTCCATGATTGGAGATTCCTTCATGAATTTTCTGAAATTTCTCCTTTAGTCTAGATTTAAATTTTTGTTGATTCGCAGGCATCAGTTCTGAAAAAGAAAAGGGGGAATCAAAATTTGCTATTTACAAATAATATATTAATTAATCAACATGGAAGATCAGGTCCTGATAGAAAAACACAACAATATGCTTTTTCATGTGATATTTTAGAAATCAGTTTTAATAATTTGTGTGACAGTTTAATTGATAAAGCTCATCCGTATGTCACATATAATGTCACGTTCGTTGGTATTTACTTTATTTACTAAAATTTAAGTAAAAAAGTAAGCTAGGAGTAAAGCAGTCTATAATATGCTTTGATTTGGTGTAATTAAACTGTTTAAAATCATTTTTAGTGATCCACAAATTGCTTAGTCACTTTCACTACAAATATCTGAATAAAAACTTTTCTTATTTCTTTCCATTGTTGCACATTGTTACCTCGAAGCAACACACCTAAAAATATTTTTCTAAAATACATTTTCATACATTTTCTAAACATTTTTCTAAACATTTTCTAAAAGATCTCAATTTGTTTCAATTTTTGTTTTTCAAATTTGATTTTCACATTGATTTCATAACACATGCAGTATATGTAATGATGTGATGATCCAGAGCTCTTACTGGTCTGTAGTGTATTTGCGAGGTCTGTCTGGTTCATCTTCCTCAGGATGTGCAGTGTGATCTTCAGAGCTGCCTCTCTGACTCTGCTGTGACTCTTTTCTTCATCATCCTTCTCTCTCTCAGAGGATTCTGGGTAATCTGTGCTCAACAGTCTCTTAAAACTGTTTAATTCATTCTTCATTACAGAGATGATTTTGTGTTCAACTTCCTGAAATCAAAATGAATATTCAAACAGTATTGCTCCAAAACAAAGAGTGAATAAAAGGATCAATACACACAATATAGTTTAATACATGGCTTAAGTTATTAATAGTAGGGTAGGCAGTTTCGAAAGGATAGTAATACCAAGCTAGTTTTGAATAATACCCAACCCTCCCTACAGAGCGCTCTCCAAAGCCACGCCTCCTCCAACACAGAGGTTGTATAATATACCTCTGTTCATATAAAAACTATACCTTCATTTGTATACCTTCAAAACGAAAGTATAGTAATGAGGCTAATAAAAAGTGAGCAGTTGGGGCAAGAATTTTACAGGCTTATTCATCATTTCTCAGCATTTTACAAACTCAGTGCCAGAGGGCTGTTTGGTCAGAATACAACACACAAACACACACATACACACCTTAAAAATGGATTCCAACTTCTTTACTTTATATGATTCTGATCCATCTGGTTTTTGACTGTAATTTAACAAAACATTCTTGTTTTAAATATGTATTAATGTATTTAGTCAAAAAAATAGATAACATGTCTATTTCTCATACTGTAAACTAAACAACACCTCTGATCAGCAGTAGAGTCTCCCAAACTGAAATGTATTGGAAGATCAATTGACCGGTCACTCTTCATGGACACACAGCTTGATTCAGGAGATTCTTGCTGACACAGACTAAAACACAGCAGCAAACAAACACTTTTTCAAACATGTACAATCTTACGCAGCTCTGAATGTGGAGAAATCACAATGAATTATATTTGATATATATAATATATGGATATCTGTTTCCTAACTGACTCAGAATTGAACTAAGTAAATTGATTAAAATGTTTGTTTTTCTTTAAAGTACAAAGAATATATTTCTACTAGTTATATGGGAGTCTGCTCCTATATGACTAATATAATATAACCTGGAATGTAAACTGATGGAATATGAACTAATTTTCTCTTCTGTTTTCATGTGTTACAGTAAAACATCTGGAGACTTTTCTTTATATCCAGAACTAAACCAGCTTTGGTCTGAGTAAAACATACTGCATTGACCTTTGTTATTTTTTACAAGAAGTTTCTAAACTAAAGAGCTGAGAATAAACCTGAACCGCCTGAGCTCAAACACAAGCAGGCAGCTCTTTTTGTCACATATTACTTGATATACTTGAAGCCTGAAGAAAGTTTTGTCACCTCTTGGTATTCTTTGTGTCATGATCTTCAGAGAGATTCATTCTGAAGGACATGCTGTTATCTAAAAGCAGATGCTGATCCACAGAGTGAGTTTTATATCATCTCAGAAATGAATTTCTCTCAAATCTTCCTCTGTTTCAACAGTCAGTCCTACACAAATTAAAAGCAGTTTGATTTCATCATTCACACACAGAATCAAATCATTCACAGTCAGCAGAACTGATTCAGACAAGCACTGTGTGAAATAAAAAGTAGAATCAGATCATTTTCAGAGTCAGTGTTTCTCTCCTAATGTACTTTAAACTCTTTTAAAACAGATCTGAATCTGATTATTAGTGTTTGTAATTTGGTCTTAATTGGTTTTATTAATGGAGATGATCATTTTATAAACTCAGTTGTTCAATAATTGTGTATTTGTTGTCTTCACTGCAGGACTTCCTCATGTTCAGGTTTGTAGTTTAGCATCATTAAACGTGACAAATAAACTTTCAAAACAAAACCAAAGACTGACATCATAATCAGAAAATGTCTTAAACCTTATTGTCACAGACTCTGTCTTGTATAGTCTGTAGACATTTTATAGTCTGTAGACATGAAAATGTCAAGAATCTTGAACTGATCTGATCACAGTAGCTGAAATACATGAATCTGTTAATTAATTTAATAAACTCTGAAACTTCACAGATTCAGTACAGTAGAAATTAAGATACTCACTATTTTTTCTCTGAATGTTTTTTACTTCCTCAATAACGGATCCTGTTATAACAGTTTCACTTTAACAGCTGCCTCGAGATGGAGGAAACCAGAAAGTGTCCAATAGCTGCTCGTTTTTTCTCTTATAGGTGAACGATGTAGGATCAACATCACCCTCTACAGGTGAGTTAATTTTAACATGAATATGTATTAACTAAACAGATCACATACAGAAGTCCATCTGAACAGGTAAGATCTTCTCTGTAAGTCCAGAATTTTCTTTCTTTAAGTTGAACCTGATATTTCTGCTGGTCATCCAGACTGAACAAAGTTGTTGATCATTGTAGTTCATCATCTGCTGCAGCTGCTTGTCTGACTTCATTCAGTTTGTGTGTTATAGGCAGATGTGTTGAGAGGAGATGTACTTCAGTTCATCCTCTAGAAGCTCTTGCAGAAGAACTCTGAGTGTATCAGTGATACAGGCGGCTGCTTTGTACAGCCTCCACAAGGTGGCGCTACTCTACCGATATGAGAGATTTCATCATTTTCACCATCTTATGAGATTAAGATTTATCTTTAAGATTTATCATTAACATTCCCAATTTGTATTAAAGGACAATAAAAATATACGCAAAATTGTAGCCCCTTTAAAATCCTTTATAGTGTAAATATTTAAAAATGATCACATCTGCCATTTCATAGAATAGGACTGAAAATGACTTTTAACAGGTGAAAGAGGCTTATATTAAATTCTGTGAGTATCTTTATGGATTGTAAGTGATGTGTTTTTATCAGTTCTTGTATCTATGCTGTAAATGTCACACACTCTTGATGTAAATGTTCAGTGTTTGAAGCTTTAGACAGTCATGTGTCGTGTGTAAGTCACGTCTGATCAGAGGCACAGTTGAGTCCTCTGTCAGTTCAGTGTGTATAGGAAAGTGTCTCACTGTGTCAGTGATCCACACACACATTCACTCATTCAGACTGATGGGGACGTGTGTGTGTTCAGCTCTGAGTGTGAGGAAATCCTGCAGGTAAGACTTTTAATAAAGCTTTTCATTAAGATGAGCAAATCTCTTCAGTCACTCATCATTTATCTGCTTTATTCCTGCAAGAGAAACTCAGACACGAAATGGGATTTCATCTTTATATGTTTGGTATTTTTCTGATAATTATAATCGTATTACAATCATTTTTGGCATTAGGTGAGAATGTATTGTGTTATGTGGGACATTTCTAAGCAGTTCTCATTTTTATGTTTTATTTTAACACAAACTTTGCGTCTCACTCGAGAAAAGGCGCAATACGTGCGCGGCTGATGGGACAGAAGAAATGAATAATCAGGTTTCGAGGAGGGAAGTTACACATCAACCTTTACCTGTTTACAGGATACTCAATGAAATCACTTAACGCGGGTTTTAGGGTCCATAACACGCAAAATGTCCTTAATGCGTTCATAGAGACTGTTGCTGGTGTTTGTTCTGGATGCTCTTGTTGTTTCTTTCTCTTCTGCATTTGGTGACACATTTTAAGTTAATGTTGTGAGGGGACATTAAGATAATACGCAGGTGAGCACAAATCATTTTGCGTCATATCAAGGTTGTATTTCAACTGTATATATAAATATTAGTGCGACTTGTGTGACTGTGAATTTTGCTTTTATGATGCTTTATAAAAAATTTCTGGTGCAGAGACTGAAAATATCAAAGTTCATTTTATGTCATTATTCTAGCAGAGGGATGTCTGATGTCATGGGGATTATGAAAGACTGAAAGAGAAATCATATTTCGTTTAATGTTTGAAGAAAGATTTTTACAGCATAAAGCTGATCACGTTATAAGAAAGTACTTAAAGACTGTAGAAATATTTGCTTCTTGTTTCTCTGGATGAGCCAGTTATATCTGTGGTTTTCTATATTGCACATTGCACACAGGATCTGACTACAGTTGCACTATTAAAGGTGTTTTATTAATTTAAAGCTTTCTGATGTAAGTTAAAAATCCTGCTTTACTATCACTAACACTTCTGTAAGTCTTTCTCCAACCCTCTGTATCTCCCTTTCAATATTTTACCTGCTCTGTCTCTCATTGTCTCTGTCAGTTGATTTGTCACTGTGTTCTTCATCTTCATCTCAGTTCTTCTCTGTCTGTACTGTCTCTCCTCCTTTTTGCTTTCATTTGGTTTTCATGGCCCCTCAAAGACTCGTGATTCTGTTCAGCTTTTGGAAGAGAATCTTGTCATTTTGGCAGGTCACGTCTATCTGTATGTCACTGGATGTGATAAGAGAGTGTGTCACGTTATCAGATTGTTATCAGACTCATTTAGGCTTGTAAAGGTCTTCCATTTTCTTTGCAGGAGGTTTTGTAGACGACATCCTTTCGTAGCTTTATTACAGTTTAAAAAATAAATTTCTTTGTATTTTTATATTGCTTTTTGGTATACATATTTAGTGGCTTTATTGAATATTGATACAAAGGATTATTTTTCATTTAGATGCATAATAACAGAATTAAGTCTTGTTTTTAGAGAAACCTAACACTATTTTTTACTGTATAATCAAGTTTAATATAGTTTTAACTGTTTTTAAGACACAACAGTATGTGGATCAATATAAAAACAGTGATCATGCTAGTCATTTCAGTAAAGTACAGTAGAGACAACAAGAGACAAAAAACAATTTCAATTTCTAAATCTTAACAGCATCAAGCTGAAAGTCTATTAACAGATTATGAAATAAACAGGTTTATTTAGGATTTCATTCCCATTCAGTGAATGATTTCTTCTGTTAAAGCAAAAGTAATAAAGATTTAAACATAACCCATATATGCATCGTTTATTGTAAAATAAAAGAGTTTTATTCACTCATTTTAATAATTAATACGAGGTACCACTGGAACATTAAACAGAAAGGTGAATTAAACATAATATTTGTCACAGCATTACCCATATGTTGTCTACCAGTTTATCAATAACATAAAATTAACCAAACGTAATATAACACTAAAACAAAAGTTAATGTCCTTTACACACTCACGCAAACACTTCTATGTAAACTGTATGTTTTTGATTGTGTGTGTAAGTCTGTTGCCTTTCCAGTATCAGTACAAGGTCAGTATCAGTAAGTCTCAAAAGTCACATCATAGTTGTTCATTGTATTTTTGAGAGATTTCGCAGTACTGGTGCCGATCATTCAATGACTTTCTTCAAGAACATATTCAATTTTCATATGCTGCATAATTAGTCTTTCTCTTTGTCAGGCATACAAAGACAGATAAATGACTCCTACTCCATCTTGACATTTAAGAGCCTGCTTCAAATGCTTGCATATTCCCTTTGTAGCCCACAACTCCAAGGTCCTAGGTCACTTTGTAAAACAGCACTATCAAGGTAATGTTCTGTACAGGGCATGCGAATCGCCTGCCATTTAGCATCAGTCTACTGGGATTAGTAGTAACCATCTGTGGGATCCCATTGCAGGAGACCAAATAAGTGTACTGGCTTGTGTATAGTGTATAAGAAACAGTCTATATTAGTCAGAGAGTCACAGTTAGAGTAAAAATATATTCATTCAGTTTTTTTAATGACCATGTTGAATGAATAAAACCCTATGAATTAAAATATGATAAATCTGTCTGTCTTCGAAAGAGACAGAGAAAGAAAGAGAGAGAGAAGGATGATAGGATGAATCAGAGAGCTAAAAACTGAGGCTTTATCACCTCTGTTACCTTGACAACCTGCTTCAGACCTGCTCAGTTCACTTAAGATTCTGAGTTTAGTATTAGAACCTTCACTGTCACGTCTGGGTGCCTTCCTGTATTAAACAAGGTGAGAATATGTGGGTCAATTTTTAACCTGTTCTAGGGACCGAATGTCCCCACAAGGACAGTAAAGCCTGAAATCACCCACATTGTGGGGTCCTCAGAAAGAAAACGGCTTAATAAGCATATAAATACTGTCTTGATGAAAATCCATAAATAAAAGAGAGTTTCTGAGAGTTGCTTATGATGGATGGAAAATATGTTTGTGTGTGTGAGTCTACAGCCAATGGTTTTATTCATATTATTAGCCAGTATCTCAGCTGAGAGTGTTTGAAGGCATCATTATGAATATACAAATAAAATGAATAGACTGCCAAAATCTTAATGAACTTCTGAATTGCATGCATATAATGCACATGTGCACATCCAGGCATGTTAATTAAATAGCTTTAGAAATGGGAAACATTATTTCTTTTCATTATTATTAAACTGCCTGTTGAATGCCACTGGATGATATATAATTAATGCATAATTAAATGTGTCTAAGAGACAAGCCTTTTAAAAATTGTAATATGACTGTTTATGTCTTAAAAATAAAAGCCAACAAAGCAGAGGTCAATAGACCACTTGTTGCTGTAACTTCTTATTAAACAAATATATTCATATTTATAACTTAATTGGTCTGTAATCTAATTCTTTGAGTATTGATTTAATGGTTGTTGTATGTGCCCACAGTGTGTTGTCAAAATTAAGACAACAGGATCCTGGAAAGGTCATTACCTGAAAGAAGAAGTCAGTGATCACCTAATATTCTGTCACCCTCACCTGAAACCCACCAATCCCAGAGGAGGAGGAGGCGGAACAATGCCAGACTCCGCCCTGCAACCACCACTTCCACCAATCACAACTCTAAACTGTTCCTCTGGCCCATCAAATTGCTCTCTTGGCAACCTCTCCACAATTGCATATGCCGATGAATGCTACGGCAGTGACTCTTTGTTCGTTGTCATGGCAATTGTCTACAGTGCTGTGGTACTGTTGGGCGTTGTGGGCAACTTGGCTCTCATTCTCGTCATTGCACGGCAACGGGAACTTCACAATGTAACAAACATCCTTATCGCTAACCTCTCCGTTTCAGACCTGCTAATGTCCCTTGTGTGTCTACCGTTCACCTTCATTTACACCTTCATGGATCACTGGGTGTTTGGTGCGGTCATGTGTAAACTCAACAGTCTGGTCCAGTGC
The DNA here is from genome assembly GCA_036877525.1 of Chromobotia macracanthus. NCBI lineage: Eukaryota > Metazoa > Chordata > Actinopteri > Cypriniformes > Botiidae > Chromobotia > Chromobotia macracanthus. The sequence goes on along the minus strand of JAZGTH010000088.1, from coordinate 4,551,403 downwards.
TGCTCTGTCTCTGTGTCCATCTTCTCCTTGGTTCTGATCGCCATCGAAAGACACCAACTTATTCTCCACCCTCGCGGATGGAGACCCAGCTTGAACCAAGCTTGTCTGGGCATTGGCCTCACGTGGGCCCTGGCTGCCCTCACCGCCACACCCTTTCTGATGTTCTCCAGGGTGACAGATGCTCCATTGAAGCAACTGCCCTCAGTGTTTCAGGAGCAGTACAGTGGGAAGGTGGTGTGTGTGGAAGAGTGGCCATCCAGAGAACTTAAACTCACCTACACCACTGCCATGCTGGTGCTCCAGTACATCACTCCTCTCACATTCATCTTCATCTGTTACCTGAAGGTAAGAAGAAAGACCCAAATGAGCTTTTGATTCTGTTTTGTTTTTGTTGTGGGTTAAACACAATTGACAATTGTTGACACAGTAAAAGTTTGAAGTATTTCTGTGCAATTTCCCTAAGTGAAGTGAAATGCAGGTCAAGAATGGTGACCCATACTCAGAATTTAACCCATTCAGTTAGTGCACACACACTTAAGTGGTGAGTTGTGAAGACGCACACTGCAAACTGTGAACACACACCCAGAGTAGTGCGCAGCCCTTAACTTTAGTACCCAGGGAGCAACTGGGAGTAAGCTTTCTTGCTCAATGGCCCCTCAGTTGTTTTCTGTCAGCCCGAATCTCTAACCAGTGGACCACAACTGCAATTGCTAAAATAATCAAACACATTTCCCAAACATGTCCTCTTTCTGCCATTAGTTGACAGCGTTAAATTCAGTAAAAAATTGAGCTGCATGCTGCTAAAGACGAAATCTGTGTTGTGTGCATACCCCAAATATTATTTGGGCTGAAGTCATCTTATTATCGTCATCATTCTAATTGTGTTTTACAAAAAATAACAGAGATGTTAAAGAGATCAAATTTTGCTTACGGTGGAAAACCCATGAAAAAGCTGAGAAGTTGATTTAGTTTATGTTTTTCAGGAACATTTATGAGATCTTAAAATTATTTATCATGAAAAATCTGAAAACTTTACAGTACAACTCAAACATAAAGTTTGTAGATACAGGAGTTCTCTCTGTCAAACACACTCTGTGGGCTGAAGAACGGCCACTTCCATATTCGTAGGATTGTCTGAACCAAAATGATCCCCATCACATCCTGGCTGGTGTCTCAGAGTCTAATATTCTTCTCCTGTGAAAGAATAGGGTACGCAACCAGATTAACACGTCTGTTGCCCTTTAGAATGTTAAAATGTGTTTGTGTGTGTGTAACAAGTGTGTCCCCTTAAGTGAGCTAAATCTGACTAAAATCTTCCTTTGGGGACATCAGTTAAAACAAAAAGCAAAAAATACATTCTTTTATAATTCTTAAAATACATAATGTCCTTTTGGCAACAACAATAGGGTTTAGTTAGTCTGTAGAAATAACAGCAGTATGTGGTATGTGGTATCCCTAATTTAGATAATAATATAGCTAAGTAAACATGAGCGTGTGGGGGGGTTGCTTAATCATATATCGGGGAAATGTGTAGCCCAAAGTCAGCAAAACCTGAAAATCCGAGCAAAAGCTCTATTTGGGGATGTCCTCATTTGTAAAATCACTATAAAAATATAGTAAGTTTCAATTGTAAAAATGCAGAGAGTTTTCTGTTAGGGTTTGAGTGTGGGTTAAAGTTAGGTTATATTGTTTATAACTAGCTCTGTATTAAAACAATAGAAGTCTAGAGAATGTCCCCATTTAAATAAATAAACGTGTGTGTGGGGGGGAAGAGAGAGAGAGAGAGAGAGAGAGAGAGAGAGAGAGAGAATCTGGACTAATTCTTTGCTCTGTTAGGCTGAGTCTTTACACACATGAGCTGAGGCCAGTCTTTACACACACACATAAGTTTATATGTAGTCTCGGATAAAACTGCATTCCCCAAACACACGTACACACAAACATACACATTCAGGAACGTCTCTGTCAGTCTACTCTATTGTCTAAGCTCACTGCTGGGGTTTTTTGACACAGAACCCAGTGGGATTGGATATATGTCAGTGCAACAGAGTGTGTGTTCTGACTGCACATGACCAGCAGTCAGCATGACCTGCCACATCAGCTCACTGCCAACACACACACACACACACACACACATACTGCTACAGGTATTGGAAAATATCTAGAAAAAAGGGCAGGGTGAAGTAGGATGAAACAGACAGAGAGAGGGAATGGCAGAATAACTGAGAGAGAAAGAGAGAGAGAGAGGAAGGAAGGGTTTGTAAAACAGATCATTTAAAAATTCAAAGGTCTCAAAGATTAGGAGAACGAATCATTATCTGTGAAGGTTCCTAAAATAGCAGCAATAACAATAAACGTATAGAACGATGTGTAAAAGATGGTAAAGAGGAAGTCATATGTGTCACAATAATAGGGGCAATATGGAGATTATTACACTAATAAATGAGCGTGTGGGGTGACAGAATGAGCGTTCTATCATCACTGTGATGATAGCTCACTGTTCAGATTGGCTAGTGCTGTGAAGCGTTTCAAGCGGAATGACCGAGTTCTGTCGAGGATGCCTGTCACTTTAACACGTAATGAACCACGATCAAAAAAACAAACCACGTCAAAAAATGGAACATCACTTACACCCACACGCAGATTCATAAACATCTCGCTGTATCGTCCTTTCCCTCCCTCACTCGTCATGGTTTCACATTTTGTCTGGGAGGTGATTCAGGGGGGAGGTGAACAATTGCTTTCCGGGTCCCGCTGTGTTGTTGCGAGCGATATGTAAATAGTTTGAGATGGTATGGAGATGAAGGTGTCAGGGTCCTGTCTTCTTGTCTTGAGTTTTTCCTTGTTCTCTTGCCAGGATCCTGACATCCCTTGTGTTTTGTATCAGAGCATGATGTTTGGATCCTGACTCCAAGAAACAAGAACCAAGACTAGGAGTCAGGATCCAAACATCATGCTCTGTGTCTTTGTCATCTGTGGAAGCACATGACCATTATTTGTTTACTTTGTGCCATGTACCCTCCGGTCTCGTGTCTTGACCCCGCCCTCTTGTTTCCTTGTTATAATCCCAGTCATTAGTTTATTTCCCCCACCTGGCTGCCCTTGTTACCTGCCTTGTATGCTGTTCTATTTAATGTCCTTGTGCTTGCTGTCTTCTGCTAGTGTATTGCTTCTTGATTCTCATCCTAACCTGGTTCTTGGTTCTTGGTTCTTGGTTCTTGGTTCTTGGACTTGACGTAAGTCAAAAAGTCTGCTTGCGTTTGAAGTTTGTCTTGTTTTGATATTGTTTATGTCTAGTATTGTTTTGGTTTTAAGTATAGATAGTCCTATTATGATTCTTGTTTTTCCCCTCGAAGGAGTTTTTTGTTTAATAAAGTTTATTTTTGCTTCCTCTCTCGGTTCCTGACAAAAGGGCATAATTTAGCTGGGAGATATCATAATTACACCATCTGACTGTAAAAAGCATTTTTCATTAACAGCCATTCTAAAGTGCATTCTGACCAAAATATTTGGCCAGTAATATAAAAATGTCAAATGTTTCTGCTGTCTTTCATGTCAAGCTAAGGATAGTCGCTAGTGAAGGGCTTTGTGCCATCAGCCAATCAGCTTTATGACATTTTCAAAGTCTCCAGAGCGACAACATGGTTTTCGCAGCTCAGATGATTAGCTTTATAAATCTGACTGTAGAACTGAGAGACCATGGGCAAAGATTTCAAACGTAAACTTCTAGGGATTTTGGCGCAAGTTGAGAAACTGCTATTAAAAACGAATGGGAATGCCAATGAATAGCTCTCTCCAGGAATTATAGACCTCCCTGATAAGATCATTTACATTTATGAATTTATTCATGGTGACAGAGACTTTCCTGATTGGTGGGACTGTCGTTCATGGACAGTGTCGTTTTCCATTATAAATTTCACTATTGAAAATAAAGTTAAAAATACTATGACTTCTGCAGAGCTCATGGTTGGTCTCTGTCAAAAGATTTATACATTATTGCAAAAAAATCTTGGTGTAGAAAACAAATGGGATTTTACCTTAACCCTACTATACCCTGTTATGGCACTAACTACAGAATACAAGACAAGCATTCATATTCAGTCGTATTCAGATCCTTAGATACTGCTGTCACCCAACCACCCCTCAGTCCAATACAGAATGTGACGCCAACTGAGATTCTGCATGTCCAGTCAGGGCAGAAACTGTCAGATTTCATTAGATCAGCCTCTCTTGTGTGAGTCCTAATGACTAAAGGACTTCTGCATGCTCCACTATCCGTTAAATCGAACCAGAGTCACATTAAATCAACTAATTAAACAAAGACAGATCCAGGGATAAGCTTTGGAGAAAATAATTTGTATAAACACAAGCATATTACATACTATACCATGTATACATGTAGAATTTCATGTAGTTTGGGTGAAACTGGCTTTCAAATACGAGCTGAAGTAAATAATGAGTTACAGACAAACATATATCGTAGTCTCTGTATCTTTCCTCTCTCTTTCTCTCAGCCGGCGGGTTTTGCGTCATGCAGTTATTTCAGGACTCTGTGTCAGCCCTGCCATTCATCATATACAGAGAGAGAGAGAGAGAGAGAGAGAGAGAGAGAGAGCATAAAACAAGAGAAAAAATGTCTCTGAGTCAGTTGTGCTTGCAGGACACTGATCTGTTGCTGTCTAATGAACTAATGATCATTTCATTTGACTGGCTGAGCATATGAAGGCCTGAATATGTGGGCGGAGCTTGCACAGATGTTCTGTTTTAATTGGACAGACTGCATTTCTGAGTGGTGCAGTTCTGCCCCTCCCCATATAAAATCACATTACACATCACATTTACAAATAATCACAATCACTAGAGTAAACATTAACAGTGTAAATTACTTGCAGGGGTTTGACATTATAAACGAAATCAGAAAACCAAATTGCCGCCAAACATCAACTATATTAAAGACCTTTGTGATATATTTGTAATATAAAAAACTCCATTAAAAGTGGTCAGTAATGACAGTATTTGTTTGCCATTGTTTTGTTCTGTAATAATCTCAACAAAAAATGCTCAACAGCCTACTGTTGCTCTGGTACCTTCCTCAGGCAAACTTCTGTTCGCGAGTGTCTACTTTCTGTTCATAACAGGCTACACATTTTCTTTGTTTTTTTGGACTGTGCATATTAAGGCACATTAACATTCTGTGACACGCAGAGATGTTGTAAACACCACCACGTGTTGTGCATAAATCACGCAGCGCTGCATTTGTGCTCCTTAAAAGAGTCTGCTGTTTGTGTTCGGTCTGTCAGCTTGTGTTTATTCAATATTAAAGGCATAGAGGCACACACACACAACACAGATCATCATCCAAAATGTCAGACAAGCGCTCTTAATGATGGTTGGCCTCAGGTCAGCTATAGCTTCAGAGCTCTAGAGAGTGTGTCACTGGGTTGTTAATTTAGCAGTTGTTGGTAGACTACAAATCTATTCACGTGTACCTTACAGATCTAATTTGTGTTTTAATGAGTAGGGATGTGCAAAATTGTATTTAAAAAAAGACTGGTTGTGAGTTGCCGAAACCAAAAATCAGCTAATCAGCCTTAAGGAAAGCCTGTATAATTAGGACACATTTCTTAGAGGGCTTTTACATGTTCTTGCATTCCAAACAGCTATACTGAGCGCTACGTAATTGAAATATTGTATTGTATAGAAACTATAGGGTACAGACCTCTCTGATATAAATGGAGGAGCCTTGAGACATGTTTGGTCTTAAAAATAGAAAGCTTTAAAAGCGCAAGATGTGACACAATGGTCACAGACATCCGTCTGAAGATATATGACTATAGCAATGGTGCTTTAAAGGGGATGAATTTAAAGTAGTCTTTCAGAGAGGCTCTTACTTTGTCCAAGAGCTAAAGCATGGCATGCTAATTAAAGCACCATTTCAAAAAAAGGAACATTTTTGATAAACTAGTCATCTTAACTAGTTTCTCTCATGTGATTGTACAATGGATAACCAAGAGAACTACCTAGTTGTTAGTCTCACGTAGTTGGACCTTGAGACTGACAGCAGAAAATCTGGATACGGTAATTCAACCCTTTGTTCAGTGATATGTTTCCAGTCGGAAATTCTGTCGAATTCAACCAATCAGATTACAACTTCAAAACTCCTGAAGTGATTCCAATTCTCTGGCCTTATGCATCAGATAATGCTAGCTTATGTTAGCTTATGTTCAGGTAACATTGGTGTGACGTTTGAGGCTGAGACTTACTAGTTGTTGACTCAGTTGATCATCCATTGTGATCCATCCCTAATAATGAGATGCAATCACATAAAAAACATTTCTTTATTATCTGTTTCTTTCTTTCTTCTGCTCCTACAGATCTACACTCGTCTGCAGCGGAGGAACAACATGATGGATAGAATACGCGAAAACAAATACCGCAGCATTGAGACGAAGCGGATAAACGTCATGCTATTTTCCATTGTTGTGGCATTCGCCGTTTGTTGGCTACCTTTAAACATCTTTAACGGCATCATCGATTGGAACCACGAAGTTGCTATGAACTGCACGCACAATCTGCTGTTCTCGCTGTGTCACTTGACTGCGATGTGCTCGGTCTGCATAAACCCCGTGTTTTACGGGTTCCTAAACCGCAACTTTCAGCATGACCTCCGGGCCTTCCGACTCTGCAAGTTTGTGTCAGCCCGGGACAATGAATATGACATGGTTGCCATGTCCACTATTCATACAGATGTGTCCAAGGTGTCACTAAAAATGAGTAGTCTAGACCTTTAGTAGATTAGTAACTGACACAGCGGTCTTGTTTATGTTGTGGAAAATGCGTAAATTCTCACTGAAACTTATCACAGGATTTACCTCACAGAGAAAAGTGTGTGTTTACAATAAAATGATTGTTAGTTTCTTGGCTGCATTCCAAACATAACCATCACTGTCACCATCATTTACGGTTATTTACAATGTTACGAGGTGTGTTCACAAAGGTCACGGACACGGCTTGAGTGAATTATGCTCAACAACCTAGAAATGGCTACCTTCCAAACTCTGTATTACAGTACATACAAGGTCAGGAGAGAACGCATTTCTTGCAAACATCCAATGGCTTACATCATTAAGGGCTAGATGGGGCCAAGAGACAATCTGAAGACACAGAACAGAAATCTTACAAGGTTCAGTGAAGTGGACTGAGCTTTGATTACGCCGTTTACTGTTTGACTTCAATGATGAGAAAAAAATAATGAAGAAAATGAATTTAAAACGTAAAAGGTAACAAATTCAAAGCTATATAATGTCAGATGTGACTTCATGTAGGAGAGACTCTGAACTGCCAGACTATTTTCATGCTTCTAAATTAGATTTCTCTGAGTTTCTTTTGAAACCAAACTAAATAGATTTTCTTTTTCATCCCTTGGATATAGACAAAAAACAAACAGAAAATAAAAGTTTAGAAAATGTGCGCTCTATAAGATGAGCTATTGTAAACAATGATTTCGTAGTGGTGTACTTTAAAAGCATTCGTTTAATGGTTTAGGTTTTGTTGTTGTAGCACATGAAAATTGTTCTGTGCCTGAGTTTACATTTATTATTATTTATTCATGTTGGAGAAACTTTTATCAAAAGTGGTTGACAAATGCATGAAATGTTACAATACATATTTCTAAAATTGCTCAGATAAGAACAGGAAGGCTAGATCAGAGTTAAAGAGAATGTGAGAAGCAGTAGTTAAAAAACAGTATAAGAATTTTGTTTGGTTGTAATTTTGTTTTTGTGTGTTTTGGGAAAAGCGCATTAACATGAGTGTGCATAAAAAAGAGATGTGTCTTGAAAGTGTGAAAGTATTGTGAGGTTTGGTCGGGTTATGATCATTCCATCAGTGAGGAACAGGAGTTTGCTTGGATAGGAAGGGTCTAATGTTCCTGACATTGTACAACATAAATTGCATGACCCTGAGGTACCCCGTGACTATTTAATGTGACTATTTAATACAAAGACAGGTAGACAGGAGAATCTGGTGATTTACTGTATTAAAAACTGCAGACAGATTCAGAAGAATGAAAAGAATGATCTGGAGGTAGCTCATGTGAGACTTCAGTTTGAATACTCTCTCCATTACAAACATCAACAACAATCAAGAATGTGTTTTTGTTGTGTATTTTGCATTGTTTCATATTTGAATGTAATTGACAAAAATAATAAGCGCATTTGAGGTACTATTACTCATTGCCAAATTATAAATATATTTTTGTATTTGTTCATTCATGATTTTAAATATTGTTTTACAGTCACTGTGTCAATGAAGCTTTAGTTAAAGAGACTAAAATTCGAAGCTGTAGTAGCACTTTATATTTAATAATAAAGCAATGGCAGCAACCCATTGTTATTTGATTGAAATTAATGGTACTGCCAGAGAATTGATGCTGAAATTGAGAAATTAATTACTGAGTGACAAATCTGGTGACTGGTTATAATAATTATATTTGCTCACAGATTTGACCTTTTCCTTTGGAGAATTTTGATTCCTAAATTGTAAAATTTCTAAAGTTAAACCCTGTTTTTTTTACAAACTGTAATCCGCAACATTTTGGGTTAAAAATGAACAAAATCAGTTATGTAATGGTAAGCTTGTAACCTTAAGTTTGACATTGTTTTTTGCTTCACCGACTGGTGTGACATCAAAGTACCACATTAAACAAAATGCATAACTTGCAATTAATTATTAATTAATTAAACTAAAATAAATTATTAAAAATGTAAAGACCTTGACATGATGCAGCCTTGACATGATGTAAAAGTGATACAGATGTATGTATTAAAAAATTAAAGATATTTTATTCTAGGTTTACAAGTCAATGTAATTGCAGCAGATCTCTGTGTGGACTGTACAGTCTATTGTGGGACACCTTGTTCATACAAACATCTCACTTTCTTATTACAGTTAATGGCACAGAATGTTTGAAAACGTGTATTTATATTTCCCAGCTAGAATCCTACATCAGACAAGAATGGGACAACATTCCCCTCCCAAATCTCCAGCAACTGTTCTCCTCATGTCCCAGACGTTTACAGACTGTTATTAAAAGAAGAGGGGATGCTACAGAGTGGTTAACATGCCCCTGTCCCGACTTTTTTGAGAGGTGTTGCTGCCATCGAATTCAAAACGAGCGAATATTTTGCATGAAATAGTAAAATGTCTCGCTTTCAACATTTGATATGTTGTCTATGTTCTAGTGTGAATAAAACATCGGTAGGCCTATATGAGATTTGCAAATCATTGCATTCTGTTTTTATTTACATTTTACGCAGCGCCTCAACTTTTTTTGAATTGGGGTTGTGTGTGTGTGTTTTAAAGTTCATTTGTTTTCATGTTTTGCATAATTTTGTTATGCTCACAGTGTGCACAGTACACAGTGTTGCAATATTGACACACTTCAGATTTATTGTACATCCTGACATTATTTAATTCACTGTTGTCCTTTTGTCCCCATTCTAAAATTGCCAGGCAAGGATGTTCAAAAAGGACAATCAAATAGACAGCTTTTGGTGCAAACAAGACATCAAAATACTACCCCACCACCACCACCATAAAAAGGAAAAATTCATGTTGACATAGGGCCAAAAATAGGGCAACAAAAAAAACAAAACCCAAACAAACACATTTGATGGATGTATTTAATTATTCGGAAGTGTGCGTGAATGTTGATGCTTTTATTACCATAACAGAGAGAGGGAACCAAAAGGGAATAGTGTACTGCTCAAACAGATACAAAATAATGAAATATGTATTTCAGAACCTGCTGTTTTCTTTATGAATATTCAAATAGTCTGTTATCCTCATACTTATATCATAATAAAGACACGGCCTGCATTTCAGCATAGACAGAATAATCAAGATTTGCTTGGTTTGAGCAATGTGATCTTTCCTCTCTCTTTTAAATTGTATTGTGATCTCTGATAACTTCTTTTTGGAGTATGACCTCTGAAACAGACAAATCATGTAAAGTGTTATGGAAAAATGACATGTTATAGGAGTAAACATAACCTGGCCTTTCTCTCTGTGTTATCAGGATCTCTAAGCTGTATCATAGAGAGAATAGAATGTAAATACATTGCACTTCAGTGCTGGTTTACACAAACACACTTTAAAAATCTGGAGTGTTTGATAAGCAATCTTTTGTTTGGTGTGAGAATTAAAGAAAGAAACTTCTGGAGCAAGAGATATCCATGTTATGTAAGTGTAATATCAGTCACTGTGAACTGTATTTCATAATCCCACAGGGAATATGTAGTTAGGGAACCTGGGGCTATGTTACACTTTCTACTGCAGTAAATATTTTCCAGGTCAGGTTCATTTTAAAGTCAGTTTCTGTGTAGCACTCCTTAAAGTCTTGGCTACAAACAAATTCAAAGATTCTGACATAAAGCAATTTATTGTCTGCTTTTCAGCAAATTTATTTAAACCAAAACTAGAGATTATTTCTGAGCTAAAAATGTTTTAACCAGTGCTAGAGAAAACATACATTTGTGTAATCAGACTTTTGACTTTAAGGTCAAAACCTTAAAGTTACTGAAATATATAAAGCCTATAAAGTTACTGCAAGCAAGAAGACGCTGCCACAGTTCTTCTGGATTTAGTCTGTCTCAGTTTTTTCTGTTGGTTCATAATGTAATCATCGACTCAATGATTGTGAGATCAGATCTCTCTGTGGAGCACTGGCTGTTGTCTCCTTGTGCATCAAGGATCTTGTGCTCACTGGATCATTACAATTAATGGCAAAAAGAATGTTTGGAAATGTAAATTTATAATTCCTACTAACACTATGACAAAAGATATAAATAACTTGCTTAAAACCATTTTTGGGTGTGAAAATAATAATGTGCCTAAGACTTTTGCACAGTACTGTATGTTTAAATATGAGCGAGTAATCACGTCATGAATTCCTTCTATTAATTGAACAGAACTGAGTAACAGAAAGTGTAAAGGACAGGAATATAAGAGAATGTGATTAATGTAATTGTGGTGGTTGGGATTGTGATGAATGTGATTGTGACAGATGTAATTAAGATGGGTGTGATTATGATAAATATGATTGCGATCAATGTAATTATGATGGATGTGATTATGATGAATGTGAGTGTGATGTGTACTTGTCATGAATGTTCTGTAATAGTTATTGTGATTAATGTGATTGTGATGGATGAGAGTCTTTGCTCAGAGGGATGGCAGTCACTTGTCGGTCTTACAACAAGGAGCCATGGCACAGAAAGACAGCAGACACAAAACTTGACAAGATACTGTAATTTATGAACTCACAATTCCAATGATTTTTAAAACACTTACATAAAAGTGGTTCATGGGTAAAATGTGTTGCTTAGCAACAAAAGTCTGCAGGAGTACATGGAAAACAGATGTCTTTCATCATAAAAAATCTAAAAACAATTTCACACAGTACATTGTTTTTAGATTGTTCTGTTATGCTAGACATGTCTTTGTCGATAAATGTTTTTTATGTTAAAAGCCAAGATTAACTGATAAAAAGTTTGAATCTGGCATAAAGTTTAGGTGTATTAATACAGTATATAAGCATATGTGTGCATATGAATGTGTTGTGTGTCAGATACATTATATGGTTTTAGGAACCATTAATATTCTGATGGAAGTTCTGTTAGCTTGTCAAACCAAAATCACATGACATAACACAACACGTTTACTTCCTCCCTCTCTCTCTCTCTCTCTCTCTCTCTCTCTATCTATCTATCTCTCTGACTTCTCTTGCACAATGGTTGGACAGACAAACTGACTTACCAGTGGATACGTTATTTGCCATACAAAGCAGGTGTCATTACAGATATAAAGATTATTATTACACAAGCTTAGACATGACATACACACGCTTAGTCCATAACTGTACATTGACATAAATCCTACAATATCTAATTCACCATCTATCTGACATATTTCATTAATGAAATCATTAACAACCAGATTCCAAAAATAACTCTGCAATAAATTTCCTGAACAGATAACAATATAAACTAACCATACTCATCATGCTTTCTGTCATGATCCCCAATTCTAAGGATAAATTCTAAGAATAAATACATTTTGTGAGCTCGTGTGTGTGCGAGATGTCATGAACTGTGGCTGTTTTTATTTCAGCGTTTCACAAAGACTCTTTTCACAAAAGAATCTTTTCACCCTCATACCGGTGCTGCCAGATGTGTGTGTATGTATCTGTCCACCAAAAGTTACTGACATGGTCTGTTCCTGTTATGTAGTATTTTGAACTCTGTAAATTTAATAAAGGAAAGAAAATATGCTTGTGTTGTTATTTTAGTTTTTCTGTAAAAGTATATACCAGACCTTAAAGGAATACATGCAGTTTTTTAAAACAGCTAATACCACAACAAATCAGAGTTCACAGTTAATATTTAATGATGTTTGTTCGTTGTTTTGCTTCTGAAGTAGTTTTTGTTAATTGCAGTGATATTACAGAAGGCTAATAGCATAGAAAGTGATATTGAGTACATATGGAATACCTACATACAGATAAGCAATTAAACAAATGAATGTTTAATTAATAATATTTTGTTACAAAGGTACAAACTGGGTACAAACTGCTGATATATTGCTAAATAAATTGCAATTTCTTTCTGTTAAAAGAAACGTATAACACCATAACCTATTTTTTTTAAGTTTATGTTACATTTGACTAGACATAAAAAGTGCTCTGTAGTAAGAGGAATGACCCACATATGCCAAAATGACGCTTCCGCAAATAAATCTGGGCCACTACACATTTAAAACAATGAAAAACTCAACCGAGACAGGAAACCAAACACATGACGTAAAAAATCAGGTTGCTGTAAAAGCACGAGCAGTCTAAAGAACCACCACTCATCTTCCACAGAGTATAATTAAAATGTGGGTGAGGTAAGAATTGTCTTCAGTTCTACAAAAGAGCAAAGAACTCGAGGAAGAACTGTCAGAAGAAACGGGAGAGGACACACAGCAGTGCTAATATAATATACATACTAATACATACTAATTATAAATGTTATGTGTTGGGTCGAAACACTTGCTCTAATAATGCTTTGGGGTTTCCAAAACTGTTTCTTTGTTTGGCAACGAGAGAATACCCCTTTCACACATACTGTTTTTGCTGGTAAACTACTGGCAAATTACTATTAAGAGATCATGTGTGAACGTGATCTTTTAAAATATTACAGATAAACTGGCCTGGCAATTTACCTAGTGAATTGGTCTGCTTTGAGCCAATGGGAACATTCTGACATGGATGACGCTTTTACTCTGCGCTGTTTACAGAAGTCATGCAGAGATGATTGTCTAATATGATATCGTTGGGCAAACGCAACTGCATGAATGTCAAAGTTTGCAACAAAAATACAGACTGCATGTTTTAAAACAACACCGTTTGCGGCTTCAGGGTTAATGACATTACAGAGTTATCAAGCTATCATCTATCTCTCTCCATCTCTCTTTCTGTTATATATACTGTGTGTGTATATATATATATATATATATAGTATATAGTGTATATAGTATATACACATAAATGTATACACATTCATTTGATATCCATGAATATGAAACACAAACATGTAGTGAGACATATATTGACACAAACAGAGACATGAAATGTGTTTATTGAGCTTATAGAAAATCTCTAACATCTAGAGAATAACTAAGTAGGTCTTGGAAGGGCAACAGATTTGTCATCTCACTGACCGTGAGCAGGAAGTGTCTCCCAGATTGATGTGTCTCATCTAGATGGCGTCTCTGTGTGTGTTAGTTTGGGTGTATTAGTGTGTAGGAGGACTATGGCTGTCAGTGCACATGAAAAGTGTGTTGTTCCTGGCACAATCATTATTATATTAAAATAATCACAAACTGAATTCTTGGACTTTAAAATGTGTCATACTCCTGCACAAAGATAGACTTATATAGTTGAAAAATAAATCTTGTTTTAGGGATGCATAATGTCAAGATTTATAAACAAAAGCTTTATAACTTACCATACATTACAAACTGGTGCAGTGAACTCGATTCTATCAATGGACAGATTTACTATTTATCATTATGAAGATAAAGCACCAACGTCAAATACAAATTGTGTGTATTGAATGTTAAGTAGTATAGTAAGTATAAAATATAATCATCTATCTGCAAACCTCTAATTAACTCTAGCAACAGTTCATTTCAATTCAGTTTGGTTCTGTCATGCTTTTCCTACGTGCATTGTTTCAAAGCAGTTTTACATAAGACAGTCAAATTGAGCAAAAACAAAAAAGTGCAAAGTTAGTATTAGTTATTTCTAAAAAGGCTAAACCATTCTTAATATCACACCTAGTTCCAGGTGTGGCGCTGTGTGTTTGTGCAGAAGATTAGATGCATTTTTGTGTATTAACATCTGGCAACCCTTATATGCTCCGCTGATTCTACTGGCATCAGTGTGGATACACTTGATCTTTTCATCGTTGAAAGAACTTCAAAAAGACAAGGGACCTCTGTGTGCCCTTTCACTAAATAAAAGGTTATAAACAGATATCATTTTAAAAAGATGGTGATAGTTTACAATGAAATGTCTGGAAGAGACAGAAAACAGCAGGAGTATGTTGCATGTTTAATAAGGGTCTCTGAGGAAGCCACAAATGAGAAGAGTGTTTTTCACATGCGCCTTTGAAGTGCTGCCCGAATCACAGACTCGGCTCATTATTTCCATACACAAGCAGTTCAGTTACTCCTGAGTATCAAAGACAATATGATTACAATCCTTCAAAGGGCAGGACAAGTTTTCAAAGTTAAAAATTAGCTTATAATTTTTACACAAATTTCTTTTACAATTTGTTCACTGGCAAAATCTGGGGACAACTCCTTCTACTTAACGGGTTTGACTAATTCAATAAGAGGCGAGAGAAAGACAGGAAAAGAGACAAGAGAGAGACAAGACTCATTGGCAGAGAACCTAAATGATGAGGGCAAGAGACAAAGGGCTTCACCGGACAAAACAGTCCCAGAACAGGTAATAACCCAGCTAACAGGGAACTCAAAATGTTGGCCAAGTTATCAAACATGTTCTTGCAGTACCATTAGTAGATTTTTTAACGTCATATATACATATCAAAAACATTACTTTTGAGAAGTTAGTGGAATGTTTAAAAAAATTACAGAATTAAAAATACATTACAGAATTGAATGTCGTTCTTATAACCAAGCAATAACGTTAATACAACGTCTAAAAAACTGGGCATTTTGAATGTTCTTAGAACTTTTCAAATAACATTTGGTAACTTAATGGACATGTTAAGGAAACATTCTTACAACTTAAAATTGTTAACTGGGATTGTTAGCTGCCATTGGTTTGGTCCAATGCCAAACCAGCTGAGACCCACCAGAAACTAGAAGCAAAGACAAAGACCAGGACAGGGACATAGACAGAGTAAACACACCACAAAAGAAAAGGGAGAGAAAATACAGAAGCAGAAATCAAGAGGGTAACGAGGCAACAGGTGAGGTACCTGAGGTTCAGACTCAAGACAGAGAACAGACAGAAGAATACATGGCACATAGAAACAAAAGTCGTGTGCTCAAACAGAAGAAACAGAACTCGACACTGACAGAAGAGCACACAGCGCTGTGTTTTAGTTTGGCCATGCGCTCTACACCAAGACACTACACAGAACCGACAGAAGAACACATGGCCAGACAACACATACAAAAAACAAAAGGAGAATGACAGGGGTGTCAGGATCAGGTTGTGGTTATGGGTTTGAATCCCAAGGAACACACATACTGAAGATATGTAAACCATGAATGAACCGTTTGTCGTTTTGGATAAAAGCATGTGCTAAATGCATAAAAATGCATGTTTCAACAGTAGGTATATATAACAATAGGTAATGTTAAAACAATTCTACTAATGTTACCGCAAGAACTGAAATTAAATGTTCAATAAGAACATATAGTTGTGATGACTCTGTGTTCATGTACTTCTGTTCATGTAGTGCATAATTAAGTGACGCTGAATGATTTCATTGTGTAATTAGTCCGTGTGCTGGTGTTTGTCTTGTTGGTTCATGTGCGTATGTCACCTCTAGCAGTGCTGGTATCTACTCTGGAGATACAAATGGAGTTGGACAAGTGAGTTGACAACAGCTGCTAAACAACAGGGTGACAGACACACACACACCCACACACACAAAATCAAGTGTCGATGCAATCAAGACAGATGTCTTATTAAAATAAATTATAGCTACTTCACTTATTCACTCATGATGATTCACTCATCAAACCGTGTGTGTATATGTGTGTGTGTGTGAAACATTAAACCTGTTTATTCCCTGTAGCAATCATCATTCCATCTTTACTTCAATTAAATCAGAGAGCTACTCAGAATCATGATGAATCAAACAACTGTTATACAGTATTCATGGCCAATATTTGCATAATCATAATAGGATGGAGGGAAGATGAGGATTGATTAAAAATGGAAGGACAGATAAAGGTTGGTGAGAAGAGAGAGAGAGAGAGAGAGAGAGAGAGAGAGAGAGAGAGAGAGAGATGAGTGCTTGTACTTGGAAGACTTGGAAATGTCACTGAAAGCCTAAACTGATGTAAGGTAGTGGATGTGAATTACAGGATGAAGAATGATTTAAAAATTTTACAAAAACACAAATGCATGCATAGAAACGCAGCCATAAATCATATACATTAATATATATACCCCCACACACATCCATGTTTTTATAACGTAACTTTAGCCATCTGGCCATATAGATTAGGTAGATAAAGTGGCAATATTTTAAGCACTTGTTTGTTGCTAAAGAAACACTGACACACTTACTGTTACTCACAGACATGGTAATCATTAGTTTCCTATATATCGGTATCTTTGTAAGCACAATGTTAAACTGACCCCTTTCTCAGCAGGTTAGTACTAAATTAAACAAGCCTAAGAACCTAAGAATTGTTGAAGATTATTTGGACACATAACATTAATAATCGTTTTAAAATTTGCATTATTTCAGCCTCCTCTGAAATAAATGGACCCATGCACCCAGGTTTAACTGTATAAATTGGGACACTGTAAATTTCTATATTATTGACAAGTATGTAAATAAAAGAAAATAAAGAAAGAAAGTGTTACATTTAAACTATTTAGTTGTACACATTCTACAAATATATATTTTTAATTCACTTTACTGAACCCCCTGTGGGTCCATGTCGAAATCATAGTGTTTTGTGAAACGCTTTACATTAAAAAAGTAATGCAGCGCGACCTGGTGGTCACTTTAGGTATTGCCAATCAGAAGAAATAGTTTATCTATCAGCAACATACAAAGTTACGTGTTTTAATATATCAATAAGTGATTTTAATATATCAAATCCCTAATCTGAGTCCAAAAATATTCCAAATGATGGATTCGGAAGAACATTTCCAAACCACTTTCACGGATTGTATTGTCATTTATGTAGATGTTCATACCCCATCAAACTGAATTATTATTATTATTATTATTATTAAAGTCGTAAAAACTCACAAACAACAGCATGAGAACACAAATGTTAAGCACAATAATTTATTTCAGCTTTATATCCACCTTCCTTCAAAGTTTGGATGAACTTGCGGTCCTCATGGGGCGCTGGAGGACAATCGCTGGATCTCTTCACGGGCTCTTGAATCACGGCGTTGACATCCAGCCTCACCCGCCCGCCCGGCCGCCCGTCACTTCGTTCAACTCCTCTGACTTTGGCTGTCGTACGGCCGGTGTTGCTTTTCATTACCGGGACGGGACCCTTTCCGGATCCCGAAACCACGGAGCTTACGCCCGCATATCCGTAAACCGGATACGGGACAATGCCTGGACGTTTCTGGGCTTGTTCAGTCGCTTCATAGCGGGTTCATACGTGCTCCCCCGTCGGCTTCATATTTTTTCTGGATTATTAATAGCGGTCCTCTTTATTCCGGCTCAGTATTTGTCCCCACGGCGACGGCGGGGCGATCGTCCGTGTTACCCGAGCTTTACGACTCCAGCCCGCGGCTGTAAAAGCGGGCCACGTCGGGACGCTCGTGGTTTTCGGGTAACTTACGGCGTTTGGAAATGACGGCTCGGCTTGAACGAAGGAGCCGGGGGCGTTAGAGGACATGCACGGGCTTTAATAAAGCAGATATTTGGTTGCATGTACGTGAATGTACGCGGACGGAATGGCGTCTTATGTGGACAACAGTTTTCGGCAGGCGATCATGAAGAATCCCGCCGACAGGACGCAACAGGTAAGACGGCGGATTGTGAGACAGCCTTTTGTTTGCGTGTGTTTTTACCGTATGCTGTTAAACAACAGCCACGTTATCGCATTGAGTTCACGGGAAAGCGTCTCATTAACGTTTAAAGTTTTGGCTTTCCAAGAAAAACAAGTTTGTATTCTTCAAGCAGACTTGAAATCTTTCCCAGCGTCGTTTCATGGATTGGCTGCATTGCGTCTTTGGCTTTTAAAGGCGCCACACGCTCCCGTTTCCCAAACGCAGTAATGTTTTGTTCCACCACCACGCCGGTATTTTGTATATTTTATTATTTTTATTTTGCATACGTTTTTATAGTGTTGCTTAATGTAGCCACACAGTGATCTGAGTTAGTTGGACCTTGTTTCTGTGGGAAGGGAGTGTTTCCTCATTGTGTGCGTCATGCAGGCTAGATCATCCACATTTAACTCATGGGCAATAAATAATTATTTATCCCTCCACCATCACTTCATTAGAAGTAAACTGTTAGCTTTTACTTGAACGTCTGAGCACAGTAAACCTCCCACTTATGGCCACAGAAGAAGTACATCTGAGTTTGTGTTTGTGGGGGATTGTGGGTTTGGGAATTTCGAGATCAGGAAAGCAATGAATCAGAAGAATGTGAGGAATTCTGTCCTCCAGCTCTGGACTCGTGTGGGCCGCCATGAACATTTAATGCACCGCGTTGAGGGATTCGTATTTTGGTTGTGTTTAGTGTGATGTGTTCATGTACACAGCTGAGTATTGAGTTTGGACAGGCCAATGTGAGTTTCTTGAGAAACCCAAAAGCAAGCCAGTACTGATGTGAAATAAAGGGGGATTGCTTAACAGTGGAGCGTTGGGACGAGTCGGAAAAATGGCACCTTTAAAGTTGTTTGCTCAATTGTCTGTAGTTATGAAAACTGTATGTTTTCATATTTGAGATCATTTGTTGTCATTACAGCTGGTATAATCCTTTTCTGTGTATCTGCCGCTGCTTCTGTGCAGCAAGGGATAGCCCCCACCCAAAAATGACCTTTTTTTCCCATCATTTACACACTCACATGTCATTCAAAACTTGTATTTTAAGATACAAGTTTTGTGTCCATGCAATGGAAGTCAATGTTGTTTGGTTACTGGCGTACTTCAAAATATCATCTTGTGTTCCTCAGAAGTAAAAAAAAAGTCATACATGTTTGCAATGACATGAGGGCGAGGAAATCATAGCAGTATTTTCATTGCTGTGTGAACTATCCCTTTAAACAGTGAAATGGTAGTAGGCTTTGTTTAAAATCTATCAAAAGTGATCAATGAACTGTCACCCTTGTGCACTTCAGCAGCTTTAAAATCCAACTTAACTCCAGTTCCCAGAAGGCCGTCCGTCTCTCTAGTAAGTGTTCTGTAAATCACTTTGGATAAACGTGTCAGCTCAGTGACCAATCTGTGAAACGAGTCTGCTGGCGGGTAGATTTTCAGACGGCTATTAATGCGAGACCTTGCGATTATCCGATTAACCTGTTCAAGGACTGGTTTCACTGCACATCACATTTACACAATGCAGATCTGACAGTAACGCTTTGCATACAGTTCAAAAGGCCGGTAATGTCGTTTTCACAAAGATGGTTGTCTGAGCATCGAGCTAGTAGATCTACTTATCAGCAGGAATAGGAACTTTGGCAAGTTAGGTCACAATTATCTTAAACTATTATATATGTTTTTTAATAATATGCTGTAATACAAGTATCTGGTGTAAATGTCCACTAACAGCCAGTGGTCTACAGTTTTATGTATTTTATTTTGCCATTTGTCTACTTTTGTCGTTTGCCATGAATTGGAGATACATGACGGACCATATCGGTTATTGGTTGATAATAGGCAGATGTCGAAACCCTTAAATTGTGAGGACTCATTCCCATGTTTTTAAAAATTTTTGATTACTTTTTCCATTTTCAGCCATAAAAATTATCCTCCATCTATTGCATTGGCTAGAATTTTAATATCAGCACCTAAAAATTGCACAAATAAAATCCTGTAAACAAGGCATGGTGCTGTCTGCTGCAGGTCAGAGGCTTATTAGTGAAAGTATCACAATTACACGTTGTTTCAGCCCTGCAAAAATATGTTTGCAATCTTGTGTTTTTTCTCTCTTCCTGCACTGTCTCCGTCTCACACATGCATATATATATTCACGCAAATAAACGTGGTTAAGCTGCCAGCTGCCCACAATGGCAGCAGAAAACCACCTTCAGCCTCACAGCTGTGTCTCTGCTCAACGTTCTCATGTCTGTTGTGCCCGCGTACGGAAGTGTTTTTGTGCTGCTTGCTCCGTATCCATTCGTAAACACTACAGGATATTCCAGCTTTGCTCTCACTAGAGACTCCATTCTCTACTCAGTTATGTAACCAAATGTTCCCAGGCCAGTTATGTTTAATATGGCATCGTTGTCATGAGTGGGCACATACTGGAGCAGATGTGTCCAACAGAGGCTTTAGAAGTGCATGGTGCTAATTCCCATGAAATGACCCTCGCCTTGGTGTGGTTGCTACCGAAAGCAACAGGAAAGAGCAGAATGAGATGTACTGAGATAAGAGAGGAGGAAAAGAATGAAAGAGCGGAAAACAAAATGAAAATGAGTCACAGAACAGAGGAAAACAACTGAATGGAGGTTCAAAGTCTAGATGATAAACCATGTTTTACTTCTGTGTGTTTTTGTGAGGTAATTTTTGGAGCCATGGTCGCTGTGAATTGGCATTGTATAAAGAAGAGAACATATATTCTATAAAAATTCTTCCCCTGTGTTCCAAGAGGACAAATAACAGCATACAGGGTTTGATATGAGGGTAAATAATTACCTTTTATGGTGATATTTTCCTTTAAAATCATACAAAAAGTTACCCGCATGCTGTAATGGCTACCTCCATTGACCAATAATGGTGCCACGCACACAAATATGATATTATACCACCCACATCATCATTTCGTCCCTCTGTTAGCCATAAACGTGCCATGTTTCATCTGAGTGATGACTTAATGCAGGACATCTGTCTGCTCAGGGTTTGCTAAACCTTTTAAGCTGGCCGATGTGTGGAGAGATGCATCAGATCTCAAAAAGAACCAACTGCTTGGATCAATTGAATTATAAGTTTTAGCCTCTGTAGGAAGTTTTGAGAACATACAATACAAGCATTTAGCACTTCACTTTGCTGCAAAACATTTAATTTGGGGAAAAACAAAACACCAGCAGCGTAACACAAAAGTAACACAGTTTTGATAAAGTGGATGTTGGTGTTATCTGATCTGATGGCAATAAAAGCAGTGTTTGTACGGTCTAATTTAACTTGAGCATTGTGGGAAAAAAAGACTTCAGAACTGATTCACATTCTTTCAAAATACATTAGCCCAGCGGTGCCATAACAGTGCGTTGCAAGTAGCAGCCACTGGATCATTAGTGAATGTGACCCTCAGAAATGCCTCCTCCTGATTCTTATCTCATAAGTCACACATCCTCCTCCAGAATAATGTGCCGTTTGAGTTTTACCCAGAGATCTTTAAAACAGAATACCACTAAACTGAATTTAAAAAACACACAGCTTGATCCTAATAAGCTTCAGAATGGTAACTTTAAAAGCTTCTTGTCTGATTGCCCATGGACGTATTGTTGCTGAATAAAAAATTTGTATGTTAGATGTTCCAGAGCAAAATATTTGTGAATATTGCAGTATATGATATAGTGTAGAGTAGAGTATTGCATTAACAGCTCAAAAGCTGTGGGTTTAATACCCAAGGAACACAAACACACACACACAGATAAAAATCAGTGTATATCTTGAATTCACTGTAAGTCGCTTTGGAGAAAAACATCTGCTGAATGCATAAATGTAAATATTGTATATGTTTCTTGGCTCAGGTCTTTTGATTATGCAGTTCTGAAGGACACCTCATGGAATTCTGGCATTCGGTGGATTGCTGAAAAGCACGTAATTGGAAGTGTTGGAGTGTTTTTTATTTGAGTCCAGGGCCGAACTCTCCCAGCTGCAGTGCATTTAACCTTTTCCCAGAACTTCAGTGACTTCATTAAGGTCAATGGTGAAACTGAATCGTGGTATTTTTGGAAAGCACGTTTCCATTTTTACCCCGATGAGGCGCATTGAGCAAGTGAGGGGAGTGCAAGTCATTTAGCTGATCCTGACATTTGTGTTTTTCTGTTCTTCATTCCCTCTGTTGGATTAATGTGACAGACACACACAAACACAATTCTATTACTAATGTTGTCTTATCAGCTTTCCCTCTCCTCCTTGCATGTTCCTCTAATCCTGCTCATTAATCACAGCTGATAAATTAACTCTGCGCTTGTTAAAACACAGTCACACACACAGTTGCACATTTGAGCGGAATCGTGCCCACACAGTCTACCGTAACCTTTTTTAAAACTTGTTTCAGGTTAACAATGTGGGTAATAGCAGAAATGTGAATGCGGTTGTTTTCGTTTCTCCAGTGCTGTTGTGAAAGGAAATTAATGATTCCACTTTAACAGTGTTTCAGGTTTTCCCAAGAAATGGTAACTCAACTTTCTTCACAAATGTCATTGTTGTAGAGGAAAATGAGAAGACTGACAAAGCAATGTTCTGATACTTCTGCTCAACTGTTTCTTGCTTTGAGCAGGAAATGCACAACAGTTCTTTCCTATAGGGTGCAGTATTTTGATGTTTATAGCGATGGGAGTGTTTCGGTAATTATGTTGTGCGTATTTTTGGTTTACTGTGGACTGTTTTCTCTAGAATAATGGCTTGTGGATGTTATGGACATACGAGATAAACCAGGGCAGTTGGTGGATGTTTAAATAAAATTAAACATTATTCTGGGGTCACAAAGGCTTACTTGTGATGTCTGTGCCCCTGGCATCGCCAGTTGACATTGCCAAAATGATTTTCAAACAGTTTTTCCTAAACATGTGCTATGCATGTCATTGGTTGGTCAAATAGATAGAACCACCCCTAAACTAAACTGTTCCTGTATCTCAACTGGAAGAGCATTGCGTTAGCCACGCAAAGGTCATGGGTTCGAATTCCCAGAGAACACAAATAAATACTGATAAAATGTATGGCTTTAATGTGTGGCAAGCTGCTTTGTATAAAAGCGTGTGCCAAATGTAAATGTAAACTCATGCTACTGGCTGAACCAGTGTTGCTGTGTTTGTCTCGCTCAGTTATTTATGCATGCTAAATGTGCACTCATTTTCCCGTTTGTTGTGCCTGGCTGTGTAAATGCAGCGTCACGTGAAAGTTAAAGCTTTCAGTTATCGATGACGTTACATAAACGCTGTTCGTGTTCAGCCATGATTTGTTTATCCCGTCAGTGCAAAATTGGCTGATAATAGAGGTGTTACTGAAATACAGAATAGTTTCAGCTGGTTCTGTCATCTCAATAAGACAGCCCAAATGAGGCAGCCAAGCTCAATGCGAAATAATATAGTTGATATAAAGCTAATGGCATTTTTAATAAGAAAATTTTGATTGATTTCAACTACAGTTCTTATAGACAGAGCCCCACCATGAGTCCCGGTGGTGTGCATTTCATGAGCTAAATGGTATGCGAGTCATTTAGGGTCAGAAGTCACAATCTGCATGTTCAGGATGCGTATGGATTGTTTTCCTACCACAATAGCCCGGTCACCATCTGAACTGTAGCTCTGGTGATATTTTACTAAACCTTAGCAGCCCTCAGCTTTCCGAGATTGTGGCATTGCTCTTAAATCCTTCTGTCTTGTTCACCCAGCAGCCTGTAATAGTTTTTCCCACCTGTTAACCCTGCCAATGAGACCCCAGGTGGGGGAATTTCACACTTGCACAGAATGCGTTGTGAAACTCAGAAACCACACAAACACAGATGCCGGGCAACCGTTAGCGTTTAGTGCTCATCTGTGTGTTTTCAATTTGCATTTTTTTTTTTAGTTTGCAAGAAAAAAACACAGATTTCATAATCGACTAGTTTGATGGGTAATACTAGTTTAATTTTGTACCGGTTTATATGGTTGGAAAGAAGAGGAGTGTAATGAATGACAGCATCCCTGTCATCCCTGTTTCTCAGGTATAAATGAACATTTAATAGGGCATAGATATTTTTTAATAACAAGCAGAATAACTATGAAACTGAAACAATCAAAGTCCTTAAATGGAAAGCTCTGATTGAGCGGCACAAAACCGCTTATGCACATTCCAGACACAAAACAATGCGGTTTGATGCATGTGCTGCACAACGCATTTACAAAAAAATCAAGTGCACAGCACTTGGTGAGGAGCAAAAACAACTGAGGAGCAAAAAGCAAACAAAACAGACTTCAGGAAAACACGTTTTGTCCTGTTGGTTAATTCCAAAACACTGTAGAAATAAATCTGTGGGTTGTGCGTAATGGACAACCAGGAATTGTGTCCTGGGTCCTGTCACTGAAGGTGGCCACTAAACATTTACAGTTTACAGTTCTGGCTGTACAGGGATATGGCACACCCTCAGACTATTCAAGGGTCCTAAAAAGGGTGGCACAAGACATTTAGGTAAATATGGTAAAATTATACTTTTTATAGACCTAATTGTGATAAATTTATGTAAGATTTGTTATGTAGTTTACAGTAAACAGATGTGCTCAGGGGAAATTGACCTGTATCGTATTGGCGGTGGTACCCAGCCCCTGCAGTGCATCTAATTAACACATGTAATATTCAGTGTTAATCTGTGTGGTTAATGCCTCAGTGTTAGTTATATAATTTGTTGCACGCACACGCACACACACACACGCACAAACACACACATTTTACTCTTACACACCTGCACACTGAACTGTGAGAGAACTGAGAGTAACGTGGGTGTAAAGTTTTTCGGTCTGCAGCACATGTGGGTTTGTTTAATTTCAAGGCGGCTCTGTAAAGAACAACGTGTTTGAGATACAGAAAAGCAGTTAAGCAGGAGCTTTCATACACTGATTCACTTCGAGAAACAATGACATTTTTAAATGCCTGATACTGGGAAACCCATTAAAGGTATCAGCTGAAACAATAGTTTGGCTGTATTTGTTTTTAAATTACATTAGGATTTTTTTAATGTCAAATAAATTCCTAAAACTTGTAAAGTTTAATGGATAATTTGAAATGTAATTAAGTAAAAATATAACGGTGAAATTACAACAAAAATGGCATTTTTAATGTTTGCAAAATAGCTGTTATACTTTATGTACATTTTACTATGTAGTAATAAATACATTTACTATTCATATATTCATAATGTCTTCAGTTTCATTTTGGTGTTTAATGGAGAGTGTCTGTGTGTATCTGGTGGTAGTTTATTAAAAGAAATTGGTGAAATGTTTATGAAGTGAATCCTCTGCAGCTCTGAGACAAAGTTTATGTGGTGTGTCCTTATATAGCCTCATATATACACTCTGAAGCATGCAGAATATACCGACTACATAAGATCTTTTCACAATAATTACCAACACCATATAACGATTTGAATTTAGTAATGTACAACTTTTTTGGCCAATTCTGACATTCATGCTATTAGGTTAAATAAATTCAATTTGTATTACTGGATTCCCATTTAAAATTGTAATTTCTTTCCAGTAATAATTTACTTGACCTTTCAATGGTTAATTTTCTTCAGGCCTGAAAAAATCATAGAACTGTTCTTAGAAAACAAACATTTTCGTAGTTATGCTCTGATCTTATGCTATCAGCCGGTGAGGGTCACATATTAGTCTGAATGATTCATTGGTGAATCAGTCTAAATTTGAATGATTTAACTAATAGGGAATTTATTGGAGGAGAACTGGAACTGAATTTCCACACACACGGTTTCGTATGTCTTTAAGTGGGCTTCCCTTTCTCATTGAATAAAATAAAGTCGCAGCATTTCAAATAAATGGACTTCTTGATTTCAAAACAGGCACGAAACTTATAGCCTAGTGATAATGAAAGTGTTGGGGGTATTTTTAACAGGAACGTGCCCACATGTGTTCAAGAATAATTTCCAGGTTTGCTTCAGCGTCCTTGTGACAAGGTTTTCATCAACCACCTGAACTGTGACATTAGTCTGATCTCAGGGGACTCAGTCCATTGCCATCATCAGAACTCGAGCCGTGCGCATGACTTTCACAAAGGAAATGCCACAGTCCAAGAATAAACATTCCTGCCCTTCGACTCAAATCGTCCAATCGCAGCCCACATCACGCCGCCCCTGACTGGAACTCATTGGCTTATTTAAATTTTCGGTTTAAGTTGACTGTATCAGGAGCAGATGAGAGAGATGGATGGATGAAGATGATGAGAGAGGCTTTTGGAATGTCAGGAAGGAGAGAGGAAAATAGTGACGCATGAGTTTACTGTGGAAGTCCGACGACACGGATATATGAGCGTGCATATTAGGGCCTTTAAAGTGTTAGCACTCTGTATTTAGTTTCACATTTGTTCTTGTGTGGTTTTGTTAGTGTAAATCTATATATGTTGTTATATATACATAAAATGTTTTATTCTGTTGTATGTCATTCTAAAAATTGGTACTGAAACTGACCATAGCTGTAATTCAAGTGTGTGTTTCTCTCACACAAACACACATGCACTTCTTCACTATATTTGTGAGGCGATTCCATAGACCAATTAATTTTATATCAGCGTAGTATTATTTTCTATCCTCCCACATTTTCTATTCATTTTTGTACAGATCATTTATTTATAAATCAAACCCAAACAGGACATTTAACTAGAGTTCACTTGCACTTATCTGATATCTGAACTTGCGGTGCATTTTTTTGAATACACAGGAACTGAAAGCTTTTTTTGGTTGAGTGAGTCAGATGTCCGGTGATGATATATAGATATATGCATATATTCTGCTGTGAGTATCTATGTATGTAAATGTTTCTTTTCTTTAAAACTGAATGCGTCAAAGTGCCATCTAAAAATGAATGCATCATACAACAGCCATCGTGACCTCTGCAATGATCCAGCATGTCATTTCATCATTCCATATCACAGGAATTTCTTTATGAATGATACTGTCACGTGTCGTCAGGACCGTATGACTTTAAGTGCCGTAAACCCTTTAGATATGTGTTAAGCAACAGAAGGTGTTAGTGAATCAAGCTGAACTATAATTACAAATAATTAAGGCTTATAGAGATATGTATATGTTTGGTTTAAAAAACCGATTTTCATTAGTCACTGAAATAAAATTATTACAGGAGATTTAAAAATATTCTTGCACGTGGTGTGTTGTATCTGGGTAAAGGTGTATTTACAGGGCCTTGTGTTTCGTTTGAGGTTTTTGCACGCGAGTATTTTCACACTCTGTAGAGGTGTGAATAAAGTGCTGTTAAGCATTTTACTTGTGTGTGTTTTCTCTGTATGAAATGTTGGTTGATCTGTCCTTAAACAGTATTTTTGTGGCTGTAATTTCTACACAATTATCATAACTTGTCTGCCCTTTTCTGTTGTGTAAATGAATACTCTTCGAACAGGAAATTATGTCAACACCATATTTCCTGATTGCTAATTTGCTAACAAAAACACATTAACACGCATGTATGAGAAACACTTCCAGCCTGTCTGCTAGGTTATAATCGCTGTTTACGCAAGTATGCAAGTGAAGACACTAATGTTTGGCCAGCATGTTGCAAGCACACAACAGTTATTGTCTTGCAGTTATTGCATTACTGTGGCAATAACTAACATTTGACTTAAGAGGGGCAATTCAAGACCTAATCTTCTCATATTGTTGCTCCTCCATGACCGTAGTTGACCTAAAAAAATAACCGTAGAAGCAGACAGGATCTGCTAAGACTTGCTAGAACGCTCATACTTGTATTATGAATTGTGCTCTGACTCATTTCAGAAAGCAATGATGTGAAATCCGGCTTACACTGCATTCAGTTGGAGCATGTTTGATGAATTAAGTTTTATCTTAACCTAGTTAGCGGCCTACGATGGCAATTACGGATTTCACATGAGCATTCTGACTGTTGAACATATCTGGTGCTCAAAATGTGGTAGAAATGGCTTCACCTCAAGCGAAGAAACTGACAGAAGCGGAAAGAAAATCAGAAGCAAGAGACCTGAAAGTGAAGAAGTAAATGAAATATCTGCAAACGTTGTTTAAACATTCATTATACAGTTCTGAGTGGGTAGAGTTGAGTAGAGTTGTATGTATGTATGTATATATATATGGTGCCTCCTACTGGTGCGTTTGTGTGCATGCAGAAAGGTTTTAAATGACTTGCACAATATGGGAAACAAACAGGTTATTTTTGTATTTTTGAACTTTGTGTGTTCACATCTGTGCTTTTTTAAGATGCTAATTCTCCTCTCAGTTTGTAGTGATTAATTTTAGGTGTGTGTACGTACGTAACACAGTTCAAGTGTAACCTGCTTTCTGTGTGTGTTTTACAGGATCTGCAGATTGTGTATTCATACCTCCATGGCATGGAAGCACTGTCCAACCTGAGGGAGCACCAGCTCAGGTACAGCACCTGTGTGCGTGCACGTGCGTGCGCGTGCGTTCGCGTGTGTGTGCGTGTGTGCGTTCGCGTGTGTGCGTGCGTGTGTGTGTGCGTGCGTGTGCGTATGGCTCAACAGAGAGATTTGTACAGATTTGTTTCCTGATTGCATGCTACACAGCACGTAACCTGTTACTACAGATGCTTCCGGAACTATCACAAGTCATTCTCATGATTTTCAACAAAACCTCTTTTATGTTAGAGCTAGATAACATTACCTTGTGAGTCTGAATCAACCACATTCACAGCAACAACATTTGATTCACAAGCATCCAGCTTGATGATAAGCAAATGTTTATTTGCAAGTCAATCAACAAATCTATAGAGATGCCATGATAGACCCTGAAACTCAGACTGGCCCCACGCCAGTTACTGTTCACCCTGGTGTGTGTATGTGTGTGTGTGTGTGTGAGACTGTTTTGTGACTGTTTATTATAATTAACTGTCTGTCTGACTTGCAGGTTAATGTGTGAGACGGTTCGATATGAACAGCATGAAGCCAATGTGGTTTTATATTAGTGAGTATTAAAACACACAAACACAATGCCCTCTTACAAACGCTCTAAATGTATCTTTATCTAGGTCAGTTTATCTGAGGTTTATATCAAAGTCACCGCAATGATTGTGTGTACACACACACACACTCTCATGTCTCTCATTATCTCTCACTTTCTCACTGTCTATCTTTCACGCTTTATCTCTCACTATCTCCCTTTCTCTCTCTGTGTCTCAGATACACACACACACACATCTGTCTCATGCTCAGTTCATTTAAATCTACAAACTTCATCTACAGACGGGGCTTAAGCATCTAAAGGCTTTTGGAATATGGACACACGCTGCCTGTTGAAACGAAACGTTCTGTTTAAGGAATGGTTCAGATTAACAAGTTGTATTGACAGTGTTTTGTGGCTAAATCTTGATTACCACAGAAAACTGGCTTTGGCTGGCTTGAAATCACAGGGCCAGGCGATAGACATTAAAATGTACCACTGGCTTTACGTGGACTTACATCAGTAACTCAAACAGTTCATCCATGCAGAAAAGTAGACCTCACTAAAACGAACACTTTATTAAAACTAAACTAAAACCATTAGACTAAAATAAACTCAAATTAATCAGAAACTAAAAGTGCCAGTCAACGATTTTCTTGCCTCAAGGGACTTAACTTTAACTGAACACAAAGCAATCAAGTTTTCTCCGTTTATACGTGATACGTTTAAGAAAAACGTACTTGTACTCCATCAGGCTGTTTTTTGGGTAATTGGACCCAAAAGTCTTTTGGAAAATGTAAGTCATGGTAGCTTATCAAAACCGTGAGCATTCCTCCTCGCTATTTTCCTAACTGTAACTTTCCATTATCTGTAGTAAATCTTTAGTGTGGTAAAATTGTTGCAATAATGGTTAGAGACGGTGCTTTCAAAACACACAAAATCACTTGGAAAGTGTGTCGTTTAAAAAGGCTCATACTATTTTCCTTTGCTTAGCTTGCAACCTACTAGCCTCAGCTTTAGGTGGCACAGCCGTGACCGCCAACGGTTCGTTCACTTGTGTATATTATACACAGTTTTTTTCCTCAGTTTAGTCACCCCTACAATAAGTTCTTCTGAGGAAAAACTTGCTTTGCATCTTGTGAAATCCACGACATCAGAAGTTTATTGAAAGATTTTTTCGATCCTTCTAGTAACAGATGAACAAAACATTGTATTATTAAAATTATGTTTATCTATCTATCAGCGTTTTATACTTCGAGGCCAACATGAAGGCCACCGAAGTTCTGATCCCAGTTTATTTACACATTCCTGCTAATGTTTTGTGCTTGTTCCTGTAGCTCATCTGGTAGAGGGTTGTGTTAACAGCACAAAGGTTGTGGGTTTGATTCCCGGGGGAACACATTTCTGCTTAAATGTATAGCTTGAATACACTTTATCCCAGTCACTTTGGATAAAAGCATCTGCCACATGCATAAATGTAAATGTCCATTATTCATTTCACGTTTACTTGCTCCTGCACATCACTTTCAAGTGAATTAGACTGTGGTTGGTCATTTTACATGTTGGTTAGACAGTGTCATTTTGTGTAAGCAAGTGGTTTGGGGAAAAAACCTTATGCTGTTAGTCAAATGTCTGGCTGTGCGAGACTAATGGCACACAGGTGCCCCTTTTCTCTGGTAACTGCTAAAATGATGCAGTCGCCCATGTTCAGATGACTCATTTTGAGTATGACATTTGTTCTTAAGTGTGTTTGTGTGTGTAATGTTGTTATATTTGTCTCTGTGTGTGCTGCAGTCCTGATGACATTGGGACCTGCTGGTATATTCTTCTGTCTGGTTCAGTCTTTTATCAAGGAGTCCATGTTTCTGCCACGCAGCAGGTATGTGTGCGTCTGTTTCCATTGAGGTCTCTTCTCTGTGTTTCGTCTGACCTGTGCTGTTTTGTTTCAGTTTTGGTAAGCGTTCTGCGGGTAGTTTGCGTCGTGGTTGTGAGTGTATCGTCCTTGAGGCTTCAGAGATGATTGTGGTGAGTTACACTGTCGTGTGTGTTTGTGTGTGTGTGTGTGTGTGTGTGTGTGTGCAAAAATTATGCATAACATTTAGACGTGGATACACTTATTTACTGTCTCCATCCAGGTGGACTACATAGATGACAATGATGAGTATTTCCAAAGGCAAGCGTCCAATCGGCAGTCCAGGAGAAGATTCCGGAGGATAAACCAGCGTGGAGAGCGCCAGACTATAATCGATACGGTTGAACATTATCCAATCAACAAACCCCCTCTCCCACCAGGATACCACTCGGTCCGTTCACACGCACGCACTCACACACAACAAAAAATGTTGTCAGCCTTTCTGATGGCTTGTCGTAAACCCACATAACTAACAAACCAAAAACAAATAGCTGCGTCTGTAAATATTTTGCCTATTCAACTGGAACTATTTTTTCCCATATTTCCTCCCCTAACTTAGCAAAAACTCCAGTGATCTCAGTCCCATCCGACTGAGTACTTGAAATCACAGGTCTCAATTGTTTGTTCAAATAGTGCTTTGTTTTAACATAATTAGATTTTTATATCAGCATTGATCTTAAACCCAGATATTTATCTTGTATTGTGTAACTGCCATATGTAGTAGTTGGTCACTGTCAGTAGCTGCGTTTCCATTATCCTTCAAATTGTGAAAATACACCCAATGGAAGAAACTCATATGACATACCTACACTCACATGAGGTGGTTTCACAGTCAATTCGAAAAAGGAATATTTTGCAAAACTGCACTGGAAGCAGTTTTATTCGCATATACACGTCACCTGGCGTCACCGTTGCCAACTTGGGTTTCTTGCAAAATTTGGCAACTTTTAAGCTGTTGTCACAGGTTTTATTTTCTGCATGACATATCGCATGAATTTTATCCCGTGATTCCCCCATAACTTGATAATGAACTTGATGCAGGGAAGGTCATTGAGTTCCTTTTGGACTAGTTTTGATTGCTCATTGGGCTGATTTACTTACAGAAATCTTGCATAACTTATCATGAGAGGGACAAATTATGATTTAGTCACATAACATGCTGTCATTTTACAATAGTTTTTTATCGACGTTTAGAAAATATCGCAAAAGTTTTGCACAAATCTGTAATGGAAACCAGGCTAGTGATTCACTTAGCAATGATTGTGCACAACCAGAGTTGCTGTGTGTTGTTTTTTTAAATGATTGTGTGTATTAATGTGTTTTTAATGTGTCTTGCCTGCAGGAATGCTCCAAATCTCAGGTAACTTTCCCTTTTAATACTGTCCAGTAATAATCGACAAAGCTGCTGTGTGTAATTGTTTTGTTTAAGTGAAAGTATTTTAACACATCCCATCACATCCCTTAAAACGCAGTGACAACTTGTAAGAAAGCCATTTGTAGTTTGAATTCCCAAGAGTTTAAACACTGACTTCAAACTGCTCTGTTTATTTAAGCAGCCCTTCATAGCAACATTCTCTCAACGTTAGTGTGAGTCTAATGCTGCACTTTAAAATGTCATTATCAAAATGTCAAAATTGTCAAAAAGTCAAATGTCTGACATTACATTTACAGTCGCACACAGCAGTTTTATCATCTATGCATGTTAACACACCAGCTTGTAAACTCTAGGCATTCATAGGCTCTGTCCCAAACCTAGCGAGCTGTCTGTGTAAGCAGCGTTTCAAGCATTAGATGCACAAGGAATGCAAAGTGTGTTCCAAAAGGTAGCCAGCGTCGCCCGTATCCTTCATGAGGTAACAGCAATCCCAGAATGCATTGCAAAGTGATCAGCATAGCAGCATGCTAATGTCTGACCTTATTGTAAATAAAAGTACATTTTAAATGGTCTCCCCTGTGCTTTTGCGTTGTGAGAAGCACTACGTGTATTACACCCAGGCAGACACACAGGCTGGTTTACACACTACTCCAGGTCCAGTTTCAATTAAGATGAACTTCAGTTAGGCTGCCCTTTAAGAGAGTAAGGCATCTCACTAGATTTTGGAACGGAGCCATAGCCTACATTCTTAACTAAATATAAACTGAAAAAACCATTCCTGCATTTCTCTGTGCACTGTGCATTGTGGTGTTTCAATTCTCTTTCTGTATTTAAGTTTTTATGTCCTCTCACTTATAACACACTTGGTTGTGATTGAGAGCAGGGGGCGGCCCTCATCAGATATTTATGCCATCCTGATTGTTTAGTGAACTGTCAATCACCGCAGGGTCAACCCTTGTGACCGGTTTAGTAGGGCAGTGGGTGTCAACCATTCCCCCTCTGCCTAAACAATACCAGCATCCTGTTAATCCCATGATCTTGTGTGTGTGTGACAGAGAGGGCAGGGTCGGATGAAAACGCTGTCTGCCAAAGCATTTTCCTCTTCTGTTTGTTGCTGTGGTGACAGGCAGGGTTGTGTAGACTAGAGAAGGATGCTCTCGCTTAAAGAGTGATTTAGGAAGAAAGACAACAGGTGCTGTAGACACGAGTGTGTGACGTGGAACAGGAAGAGGAGTGAGGAATAACAGAGAAAACGTGGCAGTTTTGAGGGACATCAAACAGAAAGAGAGACAGATCATTTTGTAAATATCAGTTTGGAAAGTGCACACAGAATGGTTAGGCATTCAGTGTTACAGGCTATGAGACAGCTGGTCCTGTCTCATGGGTATGGAGTCAGGGGACATGGAACCAGGACTGTGAGTATCTCATATACACACTCTTGCTCCACAGAAAGCCTGTAGACAACATCTGTTTTGCATGCACAGGCAAATGTATTGGTTAACTGTAAATAAACGTATATGAACATGCATGCATTATCACAGAGAATGTTTGTTCAGCAATACAAGTTACTTTGTTTTGATGGATGGATAACTTGCAACAATGAACAGTGTGCAAGCAGAAAATGTTTCCGTTTAAATAAAAGTATTTTCCTGTTGACAGAAATGATGTATTATGTCCCGATTAGAATTTAAAGGACTGAATTGGTTATAAATTGTTTCTTTTTAATAGTCGAAACAGAAACAGATTTTGATTTCCTGTTAATATTTTTGGATGTGCTTTCTGCCATTACATGTTCGGAGGGCAAATGAAAAGATTAAAACACAGTTTTAGTACCAGAGGTTTGTTTAATGAGATTTAAAATTGCGTGTGTATTCTACATGTGGTGATTGACTTGGTCACTGTATGTAGGCCAGCTTAACTAGGTTATCAGTATGGAGCCGTCAACTTTATTGTAGTAAGCCTCTGGGTATGTTGTACAGTAGGGTGAAATTTATGTGTGTTTGTTATAGCAGGTCTGATCGTTAGTTTGGCTCATTAACTGAAAAAATGATGATCCACTTTTAATTGTGTTTTTTATTAAATGTTTACTTGATGGAGTCATACTGCTAGAAACTCACTGACTATGTTAGGGTTGGGTAATGGCTATATAAACATAACCTCTATTTTAAAATATAATAAAGTACAGCTTTAACAATCTGTACATTTGTGAATTCCTCATTAAAAAATAATAAAAGATTATTAAAATAAAAAAACATCATGTCAACAAAGTTTGTAACTTTCAGAATGTTATAAAATCTAATGCTGTATTTTATGTAAATACAAATTTTGTGATAAGTAGTGTAATAGTGTAGTATGAATATAAAATATATCACTCAGTACTAGTATTCATTTGTGTCAACCAATGAGTGGAATCATTCGTAGTAGATGGATTATTAAATATTAAAAATGGCATCTTTTCTGATTCTATCTGAACTGTGTGTGTGTGTGTGTGTGTGTGTGTGTGTGTGTGTGTGTGTGTGTGTGTGTGTGTGTGTGTGTGTGTGTGTGTGTGTGTGTGTGTGTGTGTGTGTGTGTGTATACAGGGGTTAACACTTATACAGGGGTTAATCCTCAGATCTATGAACTGGATAAATGTACAAATACAAAAATAGATACATTTCTGTATTGTGTTTATATGCATAAATGTTTATGTTTCTCACTTATGTGTCTTATTTATAAGTGTAAATGTTTTTCTCACAGCTTCCTGCAGATTTGTCAAAGCTTCACCCCTCCGACAGTTGCCATGCTCACATGACCTCCAGCCAATCACGTTCCAGCATTGCTAGCGATTCAGGAAGTAGCAGCCTATCAGATATTTACCAGGTGATGAGAGACTCTGCATTTCCAGCCCTCTGGAAAGCAATCCCCTTACACGCTCTGCCACAGAAGCATATCCTGACAGGGATTTATAATGAACATCTGGGACACACAATCTTAAATCGTCCTCTTTAGAGGGAAACCCCTCCACCCATCTGTGGTCCATCTGTTACCTCTTCATAACCTATTCATGTCAGCACTCAAACATACACACCTTCTGATCCACACATCAGCATCACCCAAACATCTACTGCATACACACGCAACCAGCTCTTAATCCGGCCTGTCAGCACACACCAGTGTGTGGGGAAACTACTTTTAATTAGAAGTAGCTTGTAGTTGGCAAGCTAGTGGTTCAGAGTAATTAAAATGCAGTGAAGCTAACCTTTACTGTAATAAATTCTAACTACATATGTGAGTGAGGACAGAGTATAATTAATTTATTGCCTCTTTTCACTCTGCTGTACTTTAAATCACTCTTTTAACTTTTCCCCTTTTAAATTGCAACTTTTGATCCCAGAAGTGACTTCCAAACACACACACAGAGCAGTTTCACATCTACATGATCCGCTTTGTTGTTTATTTGTGAGCTAAGGTCACAAAGGACCAAAACCCGCTAAAACATGACTCAAAAGTCAGCTAATTTTAAAAAGTGAACTTTGTCAGCTGAAAAATTGCACTGATGCAGGACCTTGCGAGCTCACAGCGCTTTCTGTTGCAGGCCACAGAGAGCGATTGTGGGGACATGGATCTCAGTGGGCTCCCTGAAACAGCAGTGGACTCTGAGGATGATGATGAGGATGAAGATGTGGGAAGGGGGACGGACCCCCTCATGAGTCGGGATATCGTGAGAGACTGTCTGGAAAAAGATCCCATGGATCGTACAGATGATGACATCGGTAAAACTTGCATTTATCGCATGTCATGAGGAGCTTCATAATGCTGTGGTCTTGTTTTCACTTTCGTTTCTCTGTATGTTTACAGAGCAGCTGCTGGAGTTTGTACAGCAGCTCCCGGCATTTGCCAGTCTGAGTGTTTCAGTGCGGAGGGAACTTTGTGCCGTCATGGTGTTTGCGGTCGTGGAACGGGCCGGAACCATCGTTCTGAATCATAGTGAAGAGGTAAAACTGGACCCATTTACACATCTCAGTTTCTTATTGATGTTTAAATGATTACAGGCATGTGTGTGTGTGTTGTAGCTGGACTCGTGGTCAGTTATTCTGAATGGAGCTGTAGAGGTGATCTATCCAGATGGCCACAGTGAAAGTGTGTGTATGGGTGGAAGTTTCGGTGTCTGCCCTTCTATGGAGAAACAGCTGATGACTGGAGCCATGAGGACCAAGGTGGATGACTGTCAGGTAAGAGTGCGTTTGTGTTTACATTTATACATATAACAGACTTAAAACATTTTGCCTTAAGAACCAGCAAGCCAAGTCTACAAAGCTTGTCTGCAGTGTTTGCCTGCTATTATATATGACCTAAAGAACAGGGAGAGCTTCATAGACTTTGTGGTATTACAATAAATACACGTTTTGACATTTAAGTAAGGACAAAGCTTTAAAAGGAATAGTTTACCCAGAAACCTCAGGTCATTCCTAAACTGTATGATAACTCTATTTTTCAACCAAAATATCATAAATCAGTGTAAACAAAACTATTTCTTGTGTTTGTGTGTGTAGTTTGTGTGTATTGCACAGCAGGACTACTGCTGCATTCTGAATCAGGTTGAGCAGAACACACAGCGTTTGGAGGAGGAAGGGGAAATCGTCATGGTGAAGGAACACAGAGAGCTCGACCGGACGGGTACCCGCAAGGGACACATTGTTGTTAAGGTGACCACTGCTGCCTGTTGGACAAATCTGAATGGCTTGTTTTGCGCTGTTTATTTAGTGTTTTACGTGATTTTTTGGGTTATTTTTGAGTTATAGATAAAAATGTCTATTCCTTTCTATCCCTTTTATTCTTTTTATGATTTTTTATCTTCAGGCCATTTAACCAGTTAATATACTTAGAGGAGTGGATTCAGGTTTATTAGGAAAAATATATATAATCTGTAATCTCCAAACATTTTATATATTATGTAAAAGAATATATTTTTAAATATTATATATATACAAATATTTTTAGGGTACCACTGAGAGGCTAATGCAGCACTTGGTGGAGGATCATTCAGTCGTGGACCCCACATATATTGAGGACTTCCTGTTGAGCTATCGTACCTTCCTGCCCAGTCCTTTGATTCTAGGACAGAGACTTCTGGACTGGTTTAATGACCCCAGTTTACGAGACAGGGTAGAGTGACTAAATCAACCTTCTTTGTGAAGGAAACACACACATTAAGGTTCTACTGTGCTTCACTCACAGTTCCTCTTAATCTCTCACTCAGGTCACACGAGTCGTGTTGTTATGGGTTAACAATCACTTCAGTGACTTTGAAGGAGACCCTGATATGACCAGTTTCTTAGAGGATTTCCAGAACAATCTAGAAAGAGAGGTGAAAATTAAAGAATTACTCATACCCTTCACATTAATTTATCGCATTTAAATGATAAACCTCAGTATAACCAGATCTGAGTTATATACGTGCATACCTCTGTGTTTACAAGAATCCTTATCTTCATCTTTGTATCTGAGCAGAAAATGACCGGTCAGTTGCGGTTGCTCAACATAGCTTGCGCAGCTAAAGCTAAACCCCGAGTGATAACAATAACAAGGGCTGCACGGGAGATGCCCCTCCCCTTCACCCTGATTGGAGGAGCCGAACGAGGGACACGCCTGTTCATTAATAGCGTGGAGGTGGGAAGCAAGGCAGAGGAGGCGGGGCTTAAACGTGGTGACCAGGTACTAAGTTTCAAACCTCAGTATTGTGCAGTGTTAAAATACTGGATACTGAAACAGTTTTTTAAATGTATACACGTTTGCGTTAATCGACTCGTTCGTTCCTACTATCTGCAGATACTGGAGGTGAATGGACAAACCTTTGAGAATGTACAGTTGTCCAAAGCTATTGAAATTCTAAGGAACAACACACAGCTGTGTATGAGTGTCAAAACCAACCTCTTGGGTGAGATTCCAACACTCGAACGAACTGACTTAATTCGCCACAAGTTTACTCACTGTCATCCTTTGACATCCCTTCTTGCTCTCATTCTTCTCAGTCTTCAAAGAGTTGGTGGCCAGGGTGGCAGAGGAAAGAAAAAACGGCGTTCCTCATCTTCCAAAGATCGGCGACGGAAAGAAAAACAGTCGCTTCTCTGTACCTGAGCTTGGGGCTGGTTCTGATGTCTTGGGTCAAGAGAAAATCAGCAAGAAGGTTAAAGCACATACTGTGGGTGGCCGAAACAAATTGATGAAGATTCTAGACAAAACACGCATGAGTATCCTACCTCAGAAACCCTACAGGTATACATGTTCCTTTCATAGTAATTTTATTTGGTTTAAAGTTAGTTGTTTAAAATATTTACTTGGAAATTAAGAAACATTAAAGAGAAAAGACTTTAGTGTAAATGTTGTCATTGTACAACAATATGGTGTTAAATTAAAGGGGTTTTCAGGAATATATCACTTCCACCATGGTGGTTTATGAGGTCATTTCTGATGTGGAAATCAGCAGGAAATATAAATGAATGCCCGTTTTCTACTGAGTTGTGCTGAATCATTGTTCCTTTTTTCTGCAGTGACCTCGGGTTGGGCCAGACTCAGGATGACAGCATTGTGGGATTACGGCAGAACAGACTGGCTCCACCCACCACGCCGGTCAGCGGAAATCTCTCATCCAGTAACCCTGACCTGGCCCAAGGCCAACATCGCATTATTGACTATAGCACACAGCCACTAGGTAAATGCATACAATCACACACATGTAGATATACACATAAATCATACACTAAGACACAGATACATATAATGGTATAGATAGAAAATATAGTCTCAAATAGCCAAACTTTTGACTGCGTAATGTGTGATCCACATTGTCAACTAGGAAGGAAGAGATTATTTGACCTTTCTGTTTGTTTTTGATGATTGTTATTCAGATGTTTAGGGTAAATCTGATCAAATATTCTGAAAACAAAGTGGATAGTTAGGGTGTTTACTTGCTAAAAGAGTGTATCAAGCCCTAAGATGTTTTTCAAAGGTTCAGTGCCAGGAACAATTCCATGGGTTTAGCCAGTCCAGCTACAAGAAAAGTTTCATAGTTGCAGTTTGGGATCAGACGTGTGCACCATTTCCCTGTAATTTGAATTCCATTGTACAGTCAGCCTATCATATCAGAGCTTGCCAATCTGAGAAAGCTTCTGCTTTTTTGTCCATCAAATCCATCAAAAAGTCCATGAATGGTCTGTGGGCACGAATGGTCTTCTGCTCCCTAAGACTGAGACTATACAACATTAACCCAGTAACATCAGCAGCATAATGCTGCATGCTTAGCATCTTACCATAATGATTTTGGGTTCTCCTGCTCATAAATGCATTCTGCTCCACTGCTGCGTTTGTGTTCCTGCCTTCCTCAATATCTCTGTAATATCTGTGCGATATTCTAACGCCTCTGCTACCCTCTCCTTGCTCACAGCTCCTGGATCCACTCGTGAGTATTTCATGCACTGCTGCGGTTCTGCTTGTTTCTTTAGACACCTGTCGTACGGTTCCACCCGTCTCTCTAGATATCAGTTTCTCGATCTCTTTGTCTTCATAGAGGCCTGACTCACATAATTGCCTGTCTGTCTATCTCTCTTCAGTCTCTCTGTAGTAGTTTTTATTATCTCTACTTGACTCTCTTTATCTTCTCTGTAGCTCTGCCGATCTCTTCAGCCCTCACTGGTTGTAATCGTCCTTTTATATATTCGGCGTTTATTTTTGCAGATTGCAGATCGACAGACTTGAGTCAGTGGCGAAATTTTTGCGCTGGTGGCCTCAGACCCACATTAGCATCTGTAATACAAATAGCTGCTGAGAAGAAAAGACTTACGGCCATTGTTTTTGTTTTTTGACCCTATTAAAAAGGGTGTAGCCTGTTGCTATGTGTTTTGGCAGTAGGCTGTGTTTTGCCGGTAGCCTGGAGAACCTGAGTCACGCAGGAACACACGCCTTCAAGCTGTGGGACTTCTTTCTCAGTGCTTTCTCTCATGACAGTTGTTTTTTATTTTTGAGTGACCTGCCTAAATAGACTTGTATGTTGTGCCATCTGCAAAATTTGCCACTGGGCGAAGTGCCATAGTTATTATTATTAAATTAACGTTCCTAACTGTGTTCTGTACCATGCACTCCCTTTAACAGTTTCTGTAGCTGCTAGTACACTTAGCATTGTGTTGTCTTAACAGTTGTTCACATTTTTTACAAGACTTCCTGTCTTTTCTGCATTTTGTTCCTTTCTTTCGAACTTTGTCCACGTCACCTCTGCTTCAAGTTAGAGTCATCATGTGTGACTTGCTCAGTCACACTTTTTTTTTACAGCATTATACATTTGTTCAGCTGTCTAAATCTTAAATTAACCCCTTATTAACTGTTTGTTAGGGTTCCTCATCTCTGGTTTGAATGTTACAGCTGCCTATTCTACATCTTTCTTATGTATTTCCCTAATGTAGTTCTAGGAGTTGCATGTATTCCGATAAATGCTTCCGATAAATGGAATGTTTGGATCCATAAGTTCATGCTTTCTAAATGTGATTACTTTATTGTATTGTTTGTTGTCTAACTTGTCATTCACAGAACTGCAAGACCAAGTGTTGCGTGTTTTCAAAGCAGACCAACAAAGTCGCTACTTACTGATCAATAGGGACACCACAGCGAGAGAGGCAGCCAATCAGGCAATACGAGAGTTTGGCTTGACTGCATCTCCCGAATCCTATTCGCTCTGTGAGGTGTCAGTCACGCAGGAGGGCGTTATCAAACAGAGGCGACTTCCTGATCAACTCTCCAAATTGGCAGACAGGATACAGCTTAGTGCCAGGTGTGGTCTTAATACACACCAGTCACACCTATATTAAATAAACACATTCTGTATTTGAGAAGTTAGATGTTTACTGATGTAAGTGTTGGTTGTGTTATCTCCTGTGTTAGGTACTATCTGAAGAACAACATGGAGACAGAGACATTGTGTTCAGATGTGGAAGCCCAGGAGATGCAGCGTGAATCGCAGGTCTCTTTGTTATCCTTGAGCTCCATGGAGATAGCCAATCAGCTGTCAGCACGCAACTATCTTCTCTTCTCAAGCATCGAGCCAACTGATTACATTATTGACCTTTTCAAGCTCCGCCCACAAGAGCCTCCCACCAACCTTCGCAACTTTGAAGGGCTCGTGAACCAGGAGACCTTCTGGGTCGCCACAGAGATTGTACAGGAAGCCAACTTGGCCAAAAGAGTGAAGATCATCAAACACTTCATAAAGATCGCCCTTCACTGCCGCGACTGCAAGAACTTCAACTCCATGTTCGCCATTATCAGGTAACTGTTCTGGAAACATCTTGGAAGTTCAGTTCGTTTGAAAAGCATCCCAAGTGACTCATTCTCTTATAAAGAAGTTTGAAAGCTGTAGATTGTTTTGTCTTCACTACTTCAATTTGTGTTATTTCATTTTTCATTTTTGCAATTCATAAATGTAATAATGAGAACTGAGTAGCTGTGCCCAAATTTTTGACAGATGGTGTGTACAAGACAATCCGTTATTAAATGCACCACAGTTTCTTGTTTTGAGTAACATGCATTTGTTTTGTGTGCGTGCGTATCTGTGTCTTGTAGTGGGTTCAATTTAGCACCTGTCTCTCGGTTGCGAGCTACTTGGGAACGATTGCCTGGAAAATACGAGAAGCTTCTGGCAGAACTGCAGGACGTGTTTGACCCATCGCGCAACATGGCCAAATACCGCAACCTACTGAACAAACACAACTTGCAGCCGCCAGTCATCCCTCTGTTTCCTGTCATTAAGAAAGACCTCACCTTCCTCCATGAGGGTAATGTATAGCTCATACATACATACATACATACACACATACATACATATATATATATATATATAGAACATCCCACTAGCATCCCTTTCATAAATTGTTAGATGCATGTTTTCCACAGTAAATAGTAACATTCAAATGTGTGTCTTTATAGGCAACAACTCGAAGGTGGACGGACTGGTGAATTTCGAGAAGTTGAGGATGATCGCACGAGAGATCAGACACGTGGTTCGAATGGCTTCTATCACCATGGACCCTGCATTGCTCTTTAAAACCAGGTACACTCATCTACAGAGTGAATAATTATTCAGCATTA
Organism: Chromobotia macracanthus; assembly: GCA_036877525.1. Lineage (NCBI taxonomy): Eukaryota > Metazoa > Chordata > Actinopteri > Cypriniformes > Botiidae > Chromobotia > Chromobotia macracanthus. The sequence continues at coordinate 4,508,673 of JAZGTH010000088.1, read as the reverse complement.
ATGTTGTACTCACTCGCATCAAGACGTCACAAGATACAAAATGACAGACACGCTCCTACACGCTGTGTGTCATTGCTGATAGTTTCTGCTGACAGTCCTTGACTGCTTGGTGTCTTATTGGACCTCTTTTATATGGGCCTTTGCTATGTGGGCTTCACTGTCTAAGCACCAGTGTGTCTTTTTGTCTCCTCGTTCTCATTTTTCTGTTCTTCGTCTTCACGGCTATGTGTTTTAGGAAGAAAAAGTGGAGAAGTCTTGGGTAAGTGGGACAGCTACTGACTCTCATTTTCTCTCTTTCACTTATTCTATTAAAGGTGAAATGAGTAATATGTCCACCACTACCATCACAGAAGACAATTATTGATGTTTTTTGAACACTCCCCCTGTCTACCATTGGTCAGGAAAACCAACAGTCCCACCCCCAAACCAATCCTATTGGTTGAACCAATGTTGCTGTGTTTAACTATTTGTCTTAGCGCTACAAAGCAACAGAACTGACATATTTTGTTTATAGTTATCTCTGCATACACTGGAATAGGAGAATATTTTTCATACTAAAAACATTACACACTTCACCTTTAACTGTTTTGTTTTGCTGTGTTGCGTACTTAACTCATTTTGACAAACACTTCATCTGTTAATCTTTATTCTACTAAATGCGCATTTTCACCATCTGGAAAGGCATGACCTTTTTATTAACAGCGTTTTAATTGTACTGTGAGTTAAAGATTTTAAAGTATTTTCAAGTATCTTTTACATTTAACCTGTAGTTTTGTAATATAGTTATTTCACCCATTATTGTGCATGTTAAAAGTCCTCCCAGCCATGACAACCGATTTGTCCAGATGCCTAAAACTGAGGGGAAGAACTATTTCCCCTTGCTAACTTCCTCTCTGTTGGTTTGATGTATTCAGTGATGAAATGGTGCCATTAACACACAGTGTGTTATCCTGTGTGTAGATCTCTGAGTCAGGTGAGCAGCTCCTCTCTCTCCGACATCGGAACGATGGGTGGGAAGAGGAAAGGTAGGCGGAGCTCATTCCTCAGTGCCAAGAAACTCTACGAGGTGGAGATGATGAACCGACGCGTGCGGCAGTACCTGGACACGCACACTAATGAGAGTGACGAGGACGTGCTTCACGAACTGTCTGTACAGTGTGAGGCACCCAACAACACGAGTGAGTCAAAGAGAACTAAACTAGCTGTGGTTATAAATATAGAAACCACATGCAAACCAAGCATGTTTGTTTCTTGTAATATGGCTGTTAATGTGCGTGGGTTTGTTTTCAGCACTGAAGAGCGCAGGTGAGAGAAGAAGAGCAGAGGCTTCACCTGTCAGTCAGAGAAGCTCCACCCCTCAGCGAGCAAATGGAAATACTAATCATAAGAAAGCAGCTGGCAAAGACCCACCGCCATTTGGTAAGAATGTTTTCTTATGCATGCACAATTGATCACACACGTTTAAGTGGCATTAGAGCGTCCTCTGCTGGTGGCTATAAGTCCTGCATGTATTGAGATAAGTGTGGGTAGGTGCTCAGTCTCCTCTGTCACTTCATAAGATTATTTCTCTCTTAGAAGAGGGGCGGGACAGACAACGAAAGCCTGAGGACAGCCAATCAAATGCCTCATCTTTAGTTTCCTCTCCGCGCACCTCACCTCGCGTCACACCACGGAAAGGTATGTGCTGATAAAGCGTATTATTTTAGTTGGAGAATTACAGTAAATTAAGCCATCTGTGCTAAAAACAACAAAACTAAATTATGCAAATATGTATATCAGTTGTATATAACTATTATAGGTATAAAATATATACTAGTTGCAATATATAGTAGTTGGTAATTAGCTTATACATTTTAAAGTTGCCTTTCTCACATTGTGTTTATTGCATTCATTACATTACAATAAGAAAAAATATTCCAGACTAACATACATCAAGATAAGTGTTGACACAGAATATAAACGTGTTATGAAAAGTTATAGAGCAATAAAATCTATTTGTAGTCAGCCCAGTGATTCCTGCTACTAAATTGTAAGTTCTTTATTCACTTTAATATGTGTGTCTTTGTCTCGCAGCCCCACAGTTGGTGGTGAGTGAAGCATCAGATGATTTGAGCCTGTTAAGCTCCTCCTCCTCTGATTTCATCATGGCTGACGAGCCAACGCACCCTCAAGCCCATGTGTTAGCACACCCGCACAGGTGTAGGCCTGAGCCTGACCAAATAAGCCTGGGGTAAGAGATTTACATTCATCTTTTCTTTTTGAAACAAATAATTCTGGTGCTGAATTCTGATTGGTCACCTAGCTACTGTATATCTCTCTGTGCTTCTTGCAGAAGGATGGCACTTGTATTTTATTTACTCACTGTGCTTATCAGAGCCTTTAGCCTGACTGTATTCATTTTATAGAACAGCCTCTTGTACCTAATTGTTTAGTTCTGTAAGCTCATTTACTTTTATTTTTCTCAGGTCATACTCCCTGACCCAGGATCAGTGCGACCGTGCATCGTTGGATGCGGTAGACAGTGGGCGTGGCAGCTGGACGTCCTGCTCCAGCGGTTCCCATGACAACATCCAGAGTATTCCTCATCGTGTAGGTTATTATGATAACCGCAGCTGGGAGACACTTTCAGAAGGGATTGGCCGTAGTCACATGAGCACTCCTACCAGATACTGGGGTGAAGACGTGGAAGGCGATACAGGAACGATAAAACGTAAGGGTGGAAAAGATGAGTCTCCAAATGCGTCAAATATTATGAGTCGAAGAGAGGGACGTTTTCGAGAGCTGCCGCCTACACCGCCTGGTTATACTGCTCTTTCATTGGCTGAGGCAGACGGTCCCAGTCATGCTCACGGGCGACGCCCACCAGACTACACAGCAGCGCTGCAAAGGTCTCGATTCATCAAGAGGTCATGTGAACCTCCCTCGCCAATTCGCCCATCCAGTAGATTACCAGCATACATTCATTGCCAGTCACCACGACGACCAAAACAGGATGGTATGTGTAATTAAAAAATACACATTCAATCTTTTGAATTTCAGGTTTTGTAAGAGAGAGTTCACCCCAAAATGAAAGTTTGCTATTCATTTACTCACCCTCAGACCATCCAAGATGTGGTTGCCTTTTTAGTAGAACAATAATGAATAATTAAAAGAAGTCAATAAAAAGAGAAGGGCATATTCACCAGAGTCGAGCCATCCTGAGTGCTTCTTCTGGTGTTTGTCGTTCTGGACAATTACTGCCACCTGCTGAACTGGATGTATGCACATCCAGACTCGTGAATGAGCTCAGACTGCTTTCCTGAGGCTCTGGATTACTTGTGCTGTTATGTTTCTTGCACAGACTGATTATTATGCTTCGTAAGACCTCAGTATATCATCAGGAGGCACTGTATTAATTTTGAGATGCCTGTATCTGCTTGGAGTAAATGAAGTGGCACCTGTTGACTTGCATTTTATGAATCACTAAGGACTAGGGTTTTTAACTTCTTTATTGTTCTACTGAGAAAAAGTCATCTACATCTTGGATGGCCTGAGGGGGAAGAAATTAACAGCAATTTTTCATCTTAGGGAAAAAATTGTCCCTTTGATTACATACTCTTGTAAAACATGATTTTCCTTTTCCTCTACAGAAAACGAGCAAATATCTGCTGTTTAAAAAAGGACATTTCTACATATCTGCCCAGATATTGACACAACCAAAAGCATGGAACCATTGCTGCAAAATGAACTACAGCAAAGCATGCTGGGCCTTCATGGAAATGTGAAGAAACAGTTAAGGTTGTGGCACTTTTAAACAAAAGAAGAAGAAAATGTAAGAAACAATGAATTTCATCTCATTTTAGGTAATAATGAAAGGTGTTGCACATGATGTAGTGTCTCAGTGTTATAATACAATAGCGTGCAAACAGTGTTATTGCATTTCTGTTAAATTTTTAGTCTACCACGTAACTTTAGTTTGTGTTAAAGTGTGTGTGTGTTTTAGAAGAGGAGATGTAGCCCTCTTCAGACATTTGAAGACAAAGACTGAGAAACTGTCTCTCACAGACCTCAATCGTCTCAGACATCTCTCTGTGCAGACATCAGTGTTTAATATATGGTCTTTTAAAACATGTCATTTCTCATTCACTCATGTTTTTAACAACTTTCCAAATGAGGCTTCTGATTGAGAAGGTTTTATGTTTTGTATTTTTATTTAATTTTATCTGTCAGTTTCATTTTTCTGATGGTTCAAATGCAATATGGCACAAATCATGAATTGTTGCACAAGTTCTCAGAAGCAAGAATTATTTTTTGTAGTCAAGAAGTTATAAATTATAGTTGTGACATAGATGATGGGCAGTCATGATATGGTCAGTAACTATTTACAACAGTGCATTTTACTAAGAATGTCATAAATTTGTGATTGTTCAAACGTATCGCTTATAGCTCCTTGTGTTTCTGCCCAGCCGAATCTGTACGTTCCACATGTATTTCTACGTCTTTTACAAAGACAGCCGGCGAAGTCTGTAACTACTTTTGTATTTTTAATACATCTATTGTAAATATTGGTTATATAAGATTTCAGAGACCTATTCTGTTTATTGGATGCAACTCAGCTACAAATGACTGATGGAAAATAAACACTGTAGCAGTGTTTTAAAGTCTTGTCTTGTTGGAAAAGGTCCCATATTTGTTATCACATTATTTTTGTCATGATCTTTGAGGCTTTTAACATCTTTAATGTTTGCAGATTTACACAATATTTCTTATAGTCTAATAACAGTCTCTGTATATTAGAATGGGATCAGAGAAAATATTTAAATTTAAAGAAAAATGTCCCGCTCAAGCTCATTTCATTAGCATAGTGTTGTTTATATGTTTTCATATGTTTTATATGATTCAAAATTCAGTTCTTCTGTTACGTTAGTCCTCTCTGCTGTTTACAGGATTATCACACAAGTATTATGTATCGTGACATCTCGTGACGTGTGTTAGTTAGTAGGAATGTTTCATTGGTAGTGTCATAAAAACACTAGTTTTACAAACAAAGGCAGAGCAGTAAGATTACACAGGGTGCAAAACATTTCCTTGATTTCTTTTGATACTGCGTAAAGGCACTTTATTCATCATTATTACCCTAGAATAAACCATTCACTGTTAAAGCAGTGACAACATGCCCCTATAGTGATACATACATGTGGTATGTACATAAGAACCAGACCTGGCCTCCCCTACAAACAATTCAGCCTTAAACCCATGTGACAACTTACCCCAGGCATGAATAACACGTTTGAACTAAAAGCAGTGTGAATGATTGGTTTAAATCTGCTTTTATTACATATATTTCTTGTAATATGTTTGTGAAAGTTTGTCGTTTGAGGGCGGGACGCTGATAAAGCTGTTGTGACCTATTGAACAACGTTCTCGCTCACTTCAGCTGCATTTTGATACGATTTCTACGCAAACAATACAGGCCTTTCAGTTGAGTGCTTTAAATAACTTTTGCAGTTTTATGCTGGTTGAAAGTCTGCTGTCAGGATGTGAAGAATGACTAAGTGGTCTAAATACACTCAGAAAATAAAGAAATACAAATGTTTTGTTGGCTCTCTGTAGGATGTTATAAAGTCTTCCGCCGGTAGCTGGCGCTGTGGCGCCGCTCGTATTGTCGCGCAGTCGCCGAAGAAGACCGTCAGTCTTCCCTTCAAGCTTGTCTCGTATGTGGGCTGTGGAGAAACAACAGCCGTCCGAGTCTCTGGATGAGTCCGTCCTTCACCCGCACATCGGACCCGTCTGTCCTGATTATCCGGCTGACGCCGTCTCTGAGCCCGATCGTCGCCGGCGGAGCTGGACCCGCACACGGGCACTCGGTGCATCCCGGTTCGGCTTGGTTCGGTAGACGGAACGCGGCGGGGGTTTGAACGGCAGAGTCCGATTAGAGATGGAGAGACGCGGGGTGGCGTGATTAGATCCAGCGCTATGGAGATACATCCACTGTAAGAGCAGCAGTTTCATGTGTGTGTAATGAATGACCTGCATGTGTTCATGATACCGTAACGATGTCAATATAGAGTAAATGATGGAGCTCGAAGATCACGTGACATCATTCTTCAAAAGCCATATGACCCTTATTTACAAATAAGACCCACATGTCTTATTTATATATATATTATATATATATATATTATATATATACATAAATACATGTCTTATGTATGGGTATGCTCAGACAGAGTTATGTACAGTGGTACTATGGTAGGTGATGGTGTGTGTGTGTGTGTTTCAGATGCACTAAGCTTTGCCATCATAAAGCTGTGGAGCTGAAGGATGATGTGTGTGAGAAACAGAGCGCGGTCACCCTCAATCCACGTCACATGAGGAAAGCCTTCAAGATCATGAACGAGCTCCGCAGGTGTGTGTGTGTGTGTGTGTGTGTGTGGGGACTTAACCATGTATTGGGGTCAAATCTCTACCCAAAGTCAGCAAACAAATCTGAGCAAAGCTGCCTTTTGGAGACGTCCCCGTTGGTGAAAACACCATAAAAATAAAGTACATATAGTTTTTTTTTGTTGTACAAATGCAGAGGGTTTCATGTTAGGGTTAGAGTGTGGGTTAGGGTTAATTATATTGTTTAGCTGTGTGTAAAATAATAGAAGTCTATGCAATATTCCCATTTAGAGAGATAAGTACATTTGTGTGCGTGTGTGTCTTGTATTACACATGTAGAAATCATGTAATGATAATCTATAAGTATAATCTATAACTTTGAGTATAGACAATATGTTTGTTTTTTAGTCAACATGAAATCTAGTCATGTTCAAGTCCAAGTGAAGTGTTTTCTGTGCAGTCAGAGTGTGTTGTGTGATGTCACCATCATTGCGGAGGATGTGGAAATAGCTGCTCATCGAGTCGTCTTAGCTGCTGGGTGTCCTTACTTTCACGCTATGTTTACAGGTGAGAACACACTTACATCGTGGGTGAGGCCACATAATGGTGTGCTACTACTAACAGTTTGGAAATTAAAAAAAAATGTATTTTACTACATAATCTGTGCTTGCATACATGCGTATCAACATACAACACCACTACTACTGATTCTAAAACATTTTAAGTACACAATGCCATTTTTAGCAAATGAAATAGAATTTACAGAATCGAATTTAAGGCAACAGATGCAACATCAGTGCAAGTAACGGTAATTTGCATGATTTATTCATGCTGCAGTGCATGCTGGGAACTGTAGTCCAGCTTCAGGAACCACAGATATGAGTATTACCTTTTCATACACTTACACCTTAATTGTGCACTCATTGTTCATGTTAATTGTGCAGCTGTGCATCAGGGTGTGCATAATCAGTGAATACTGTCTCATAAAGGCTGTGGAATGGGGCAAACAATGAAATTTAAGGAGACTCTGTTTCCTCACACATTTTTGACCTCGCCACACTTTTACTGTGCAGAGCATCACTCTGATAAGCAGATGATGTGCTTGCCTTCTGTTTGCAGGAGAGATGACAGAGAGCCGTCAGAAGAAAGTTCGAATCAAAGAGATAGACGGCTGGACTCTGGGAATGCTGATCGACTATGTTTACACTGCTGAGATCCAAGTCACGGAAGAGAATGTGCAGGTGTGTGGATGACTGAAGCATCAAAATACCTGTGTGTGCAGGTGACAGGGAGAAAATATGTATGGAAATAATGACCTAAGCCAGGATTCCCATGGTGATGGAACCTGGAAATATCAGGGGATTTAAAACATTCCTTTCATGTAATTTTTAGCTTAAGCTTAAATTTAATTAACTTTAATTTTGAAGATTAAGCTTTAAAATATATTCTTAAAATATTGCTCTTTGCAAGTGCATTTTCTATCATTTTCTATCAAAAGTGTCTTTTTAATACTTACCTGAGATTCACAAATGTCTGGAATAGTCACGGAAAGGTCAAACAAGATTATTAGTCTTACTCTGTTTATTGACTCTGGCTTCTTTTTATATTGTATTACACTGAGAGGACAGGAATCAGGAAGTGTGTGTTGTGTGGGTGGGTGTTAGTAGCTTATGCGTCTATGCAGTTGATTAGACAAAGAGTGTTAAAATGAGTCCGTATTCCAGAGGAATCCACTCAAATCCAAACTTAGAAATAAATGACAAAAATCGTAAGTACTTTTGAGGTGTGTGTGTGTGTTTAGGTGCTTTTGCCCGCCGCGGGCCTGCTTCAGCTACAGGAGGTGAAAAAGGCCTGCTGCGAGTTTCTTATAACTCAACTTCACCCGACCAACTGCCTGGGCATCCGCTCTTTTGCAGACTTACATGCCTGCACAGAGCTTCTCAATCTCGCCAACACGTACGCAGGTGTGTGTTTGTGCATCAGAATAAAAATTCTGATTTTTGAATCTTACTTGACCAACAGCGTGCCAGGAACTCTGTTTGACAGTCTGTATTCCTCTCTGTCTCTCCCACTCATAGAGCAACACTTTTCTGAGGTCGTGCAGAGTGAGGAGTTTCTCAATCTGGGCATGGATCAAGTGTGTAGCCTCATAGCGAGTGACAAACTCACAATTCCATCAGAGGAAAAGGTAAGAGTAGGCCGAGACTTGCAATGTCTTTTGGACCTCTGTTAGCGATCCGTGTCTATAGCAGCACACAGGTGATTTTATCATGCAGACTTTGGCATTATCATGTTGCCATGGTAATGCACCAATGTACAATAACACTATGGGAATAGCTGTAGCTGCTGATGAGAGCTTGTATGTCGTCATAGAAACAGGAGTTGGAAGAAGCAAAGCGTAGGCATCATGCTGTTATTTTGCCATGGCAACACCAGCATCTAAAGATATCATATTATACACGCATCTCAAATATGTCTCCTGTGACTGTCTATGACCAGATTTCTTCAAGAGGATGCTCTTTGATTTTGTGATGTTTTTGTGTGGTATTCTATACCCTAATGGTGTGACTTTCATACACTTTCTATGACTATATCACTTACTACATCACACGTGTGTCTGCAGGTGTTTGAAGCTGTCATTGCATGGGTCACACATGATAAAGATGTGCGTCAGGAACACATGGCTCATCTGATGGAACATGTGCGCTTACCCCTTCTCTCCAGAGAGTACCTGGTACAGGTGTGTACCTCTACACACGAGGTTTAGTGCATGTGTGCTTTCATGTTCTCTGAGGGCATTTAATAAATGTAATATAAGTGTGTGTGTCTGCAGAGGGTGGAGGAGGAAACTCTAGTAAAAAACAGCAGTGCCTGTAAAGACTACCTGATTGAAGCCATGAAATACCACCTTCTGCCTGCTGAGCAGCGCTCAACAATGAAGACAGTTCGCACCAGAGTGAGAACACCCATCAGCTACCCAAAGGTTCGCCTGGACAATTTTGGTCAGAGTAAATATTTTCTGTGGAAGGCGCAGGACCATAAAATGCTTGTCCAATCATTGATTTTGGTCCAAAAGCAATAATAGGATGTTCTATTTGCCTGTCAACTTATTTATGTTAATGTGTTGGAGAAGGCATGGCTTTGGAGAGCACTCTGAAGGGAGGGTGGGATCTTATGCTTTCAAATTTAGAAATACCTTCTTTAACCTTCTAAGAGTCAAACTGATTTCAAGCTACACAGAGTTCACACTTAACAGTTAAACATTTAGATTTATGCATTTGGCAGATGCCTTTATCCCAAAAGTGACTTTTGAGATTGTTCGAATGTTCACATAATTGTGTGAATGCAGGCAGTGATTGGAGGAAAAGCATGACACGAGCCTGCGTAATCATGGCTGCATGATTGCAACATTTATTTCTGTTCACATTTGCAGTCATTTTTGGCTGAGATCTTGCATTGACAACGGGAGAGTCAAACAAAGCCACCAAGACTATGAAAGGGGTTTAGATCAGGATTCTATAGTGACCAATTCATGTGTGAAAATTAACTTAGTGCTTGGTTGATTTCTTTGCTTGATGCAGGCCACTGATTTGCCCCTTCTGGAACACAATAACATCTTTTCCAAGACCATGTAAGAGGTTTTCCGACAGGGTTAAGAAATCCACACATTACACAGTTAGGGTTTGAGGAATTGCTAAGAGTTGAAACATTAATTACTGCAACAGTGATCCAGTTGATCCAGAAACTGCATCCAGGTTTGATTCCCATGGAACACATGCACTGACGTAATAACTTATATAACTTGATATATATATAACTTGAATGTTTTCAACACAAATAAAGTCTGCCAAATGTAGAAATGTAGTGTAAATGTAACTGTAGACTCAAATCTAAAGTATTTGCATGTACATCCAAAAGGTTGATGTCATAGCTGTTCATTATTGTGAATAAACCACAGCTATTGAGCAATCAGCACCAGACTGGAACTATCTGTTTCACAATTACCCCGCTGTTACAATTGTAATGGTTTTGATTAGAATGTGTATGTTTAAGGTGATGGTGGTGGTGGGAGGGCAGGCTCCTAAAGCTATCCGCGGTGTGGAGTGCTTTGATTTTGAGGAAGAGAGATGGTTCCAAGTAGCAGAATTGCCCTCCAGACGATGTCGAGCAGGTAAACAGACACTCATATAACTGAAAATGTAAATTACTGGCATTCTATGCTGACACCAGAAACACTCAGAAGTCAAACTGACTTTAGGCTACAGAGCATTCACACTTAACAGCACTCCATGTTAAGAATAGGAATGCGCGCTGTTTGACAGTCAACTAATTTGACAGTCGTTTAAACAGAAGTTTTATAACCGACTAGTCAACTAGTCTAAAGTTAAGAAACCTACAGAAGATAATGTGTGTACATATATTTCATCAGTTTGACATACCTATGAATCAAACAGTCATATCTCAAAATTAATGTCAAAATGTTAAAAAATGCGGTGCATTCAGCGTTTTACATTTAGGCTGTCATGAAAAAATATAGGCACTCAACGTTTATTTTATTATTAAATATTAATAAATATCAACTGGATCAATTCAGGACCAGTAGGTATAATCGTATAGCCTATTATTAACAGAATTCATCAAATGTTAGCCATATATAAGCAACACATCAAAAATGATTAACAGGTGAGCGGTGTTCTGTTAACAAATTTAACAATCAAGGAATAACAAAATCAGCTTTTGAAAAATTTCACATATATGCGCTATATACACTTACATGTAACTTTACTATTTTCTTCCAAATCAAGATACTTCCACAACTTGTACGTTTTACTAGTTGCCATTCTGCAACCAGCACGACTGACAGAAAGAGCATGCTAGTACATACAACAAATACATAATGTGCTTTGTTGTCTTGTATCTTGTATTGGTTTTAATGTGATTGGCAATAAAACCTATAATACTGTACTTTTAATTTGGAGGAAATATTTCAGTATTTGAAACCAATGTTTTGGAAACCATGTTTGTCATTTTAATTTGGCTCAAACTTTACACGTACTGAGATAATCCACCTTTGGTAATTTACCTTGTGACAACTAACCTCTGTCTCCACTTTCCATCAGCACCACTGTTTTGCCTCGCTGTAAACTTCCAAAGAAATTTCATTTTATTCCTTTCATTTTTAATTTCATTTCTATTACACCACTGCACTGGCTGTATATGTATTTTTGTAATGTTGTGATAAAAAAATCATGGTTTAAAAAAGAACAAAACATTTTTTTATTATTTCTACATTTGTTTGTGTGTGTGTGTAGGTGTGGTGTACACGGGCGGTATTGTATATGCTGTTGGGGGTTTTAACGGGTCATTGCGTGTGAGGACGGTGGACGCGTATGACCCGGTGAAAGACGAGTGGTACTGTGTCAGCAGCATGCAGGATCGGAGATCAACACTAGGGGCTGCTGTTCTCAACGGACTGCTGTACGCTGTGGGGGGCTTCGATGGCAGCACGGGTAACACATGCACAATGTATTTGAATTGCATTCGTTTCTCTTGCACTTACACATTATCACAGAGAGGAAACAATCTACTTATTATTTACCGTGGTGACTGATGATGATCGTTTGCAGGTTTAGCTACTGTAGAGGCATATAACGCTAAGGCCAATGAATGGTTTCATGTCAGTCCTATGAACACGCGTCGTAGCAGTGTGGGAGTCGGAGTTGTTGGAGGTTAGTGATTACCGGGCAGCCAATCACAGTCTTTATATTTCCAGCCAGAGCCAATAAGAGTTCTGCACTCTTTAAAAGACATAACTACTCACTTGACCAGTTTTTGAACTGTTTTATAGGACTGCTGTATGCTGTTGGAGGGTACGACGGCGCGACACGTCAGTGTTTAAGTACTGTTGAGGCCTATAACCCCAATACTAATGAATGGTCTTACACATCAGAGATGGGAACTCGTCGCAGTGGTGCAGGTAACACACACACACACACACAGTCACTCTCATACATTTATGTATGTTGCCATCACTGTGTATCTGTGTAAACCACATATGTGCTTTGTTACAGGTGTAGGTGTGTTGAAAGGTCTTCTGTATGCAGTGGGTGGTCATGATGGCCCATTGGTTAGAAAGAGCTGTGAGGTTTATGACCACACCACTAACACGTGGAAACAGGTGGCTGATATGAACATGTGCCGCAGGAATGCAGGTAAGTTGGCGTAACATTTCATTTTTGTTAGCGTCGTCTTTCCACCAGCTGGCATTAAAAATGTTTTTGGGTCAGTGGTGTGGATTGTAATGGCTGGTTTAGAAGTTGTGCATGTGTGTATGTGTTCCAGGTGTGTGTGCCGTGAGTAACCTGCTGTATGTGATTGGTGGCGATGATGGCTCCTGTAACCTGGCTTCAGTGGAGTTTTACAATCCAAACACTGACAAATGGACTTTACTGCCCACCTGCATGAGCACAGGACGCAGCTACGCAGGTCAAAGAGAATGACATACTATCATACCACCATGCTAGTTTTTCAGTACTTATGTTGTGCATGATATGCAACTTTTCATTCATAAATCCATCCAAACATAAGGTCATGGGTTCAATTCCATGGAAATGTACACTTGTTAACTGTTTTGGATAAAAGTGGCTACGAACCACTTAAATAATACAGAGCGACATCTGGTGGTGGTGTAGTATAAAATCAACTGTTGTGTTGGATCTGCATGTAAAATAATATTCCTATTAATCCATACTTTTAAAATATGTATCTCTGATGGTAACATTTGCTGTCGCCTGTTTTGCTTATGTTCTAGTGAGCGCTGTTGAATGACATTACTGACGTGTGTGTGTTGTAGGTGTGACTGTCATTGATAAGCCTCTCTGAGCAGCTGAGGAGATGTTGAACACTTGAGCTGAAGCTGACATACAGCAGAGGATTCGCTCACACCGAAGCTCTTATGGTGGCTGAGAACTTCATCCTGGAGCTGCTTCACCGTGAACATGGCCTGAAGAATACTGCTCTCTCTTTCTCTCTCTGTATCTCTCACACATTCACGCACACATTCAGATAAATAAATACAAGCATTCACACATAACTGAACCTCACATTTCGTCTCTAGCATACAGTACACTCAACACACTCTTTATCTCCGTATTCTTTCTGTTTTTCCTGTTTGAGAGCAGTCAAAGATGAAGATTATTGCACTTAAAGGAGCACTAATGAAGAAGGATACCGAAGTTAAACGCAAGACAATGTTGTTAACCTCTGAGGAAAGACGTGTATGGAGCACGTTCCTGAGCTTGTTGAGCGATGGTCGGCCATTTTGCTGTGTGATCATTCGATCTGAAGGAACGTTTTGATGATCTTTGCTCATTCAAATAAAGTTTGAGTAAAATACGTCCAGTTTAGGACCAGTACTTTGTTGCCTCTTGGAAGCTTGTTTTGAGGTCACTGAACTTCATACATCTTTATTATAAAGTTTGGATGATAATTATGTGAATTTGACGTCACGATTAGAGCTGAAATTTTTCTTGCCGTCTATATGCGAGTTGGGTCTCCGTTGAAGACAAAAACTCTTACATTTTGCAATTTGTTTGCCAAGTTACTTCTGAAGTATAATGTTTGAACTGTCTGTTGGTGTTTTTTCTTTAATATCCTTCAGATTTTTTTCCTGTGGTCCAGTTGTGTGAGAATTGCGATCTTTGACATTTGAGATGCAGTTAATATGAACGTTTCAACATGCACAATTCTGTGGACTGATGCTGGTTGCTTGGGTATTAAACTGCTTTGCATGGTTATAAATACTGATAATGGGGTGCCATTCTTAAACTACTGCTGTATTCGGTAACCAATGTGATGCTCTGTGTACTAGCAGCATTGAACACTGAAAAGTATAACAGTTCTTCTTATCTTAAAATCTTTCATTTCTCTTTGTTTTGTTTTTTTAGTTTCTTTAACTTTTCTAAAACTGTTGAGCTCTTGATGTTGCGTATTAAGAGACTCTTAAGAGAGTTAAAGACTGCTGTCTCATATATATATTTATATATATATTTATATGAGACAGCATATATTTATTTATTATATAGTGTATTATTAAATGTCAACAGAAATGTTGTGTTCTCTAATTGCTTCATAACTTGTTTTTTATCATTATAATAAACATGCTTCTTGTAAATTAAGTTCATTTGCGTGAACACAAAAGCATATTTCTCTTTAAATAACAGAGGTTAGTGTAAAAAAAATTCAGGATTAATTTTGGGTCATTCCGTCAGCCAATCAGCTCGTGGCATATGCCCGTATGCGTCGGTCTCCTTCTTGTCTCAGCCAATCAGCCCGTGGCATATGCCCGCATGCGTCGGTCTCCTTCTTGTCTCAGCCAATCAGCCCGTGGCATATGCCCGCATGCGTCGGTCTCCTTCTTGTCTCAGCCAATCAGCCCGTGGCATATGCCCGGATGCGTCGGTCTCCTTCTTGTCTCAGCCAATCAGCCCGTGGCATATGCATACGTCAGTCTAATACATTAAAAGCGTCCGTGCTAGCGGCACAGGTAGAGGGAGAGATTCGCGTCGGTAAGACAACATCTCTCTCTCTCTCAAAATCAGACATTACAATCTTTGTTTTAATGTCTTTAAGAAATTTAATGCGTTTAATTTTGTATTTATGGCGCTTTTTCTGCAGTCCTGAGTAAAGAGCTGCGAAATAATGTGAACCCGTACACCGTTCATATTAATGTTGGATTACAGTGTGTTGAAGTTGTTTTAGAGGATGTCAATATATTTCATTTTTGGTCGTAGGTTTTATCAATATTATTGCTTAACAAATTAGGATTAGTCTTTTAAAGGTAAATAATGTTGACATACATTATCGTGTCGTGAATTATTTATTGTGATTATTGTATAGTCTGTGTTATGATGATATGTCAATTATATCACCAGACCAAATTATTATTGTGGCGTATGGGTGGCAAAATAATATCACAATTATTAATAAAATATTATATGATTATGTGAGAAGTAACAGTCACCTTTTAAAATATTTACATCCTCTGAATATATGTGACTCATTTTTCATGTTTACCCTTTAATAAACATTTTGTTTCTCTACATAATAAGATAATTAAACACAACTGTCATTACAGACAGAAATACTTCGCAGTCGTAGTTTGGGAAACTTGCAGGGCTTAAATGGCATTTTCATTTGTTCCTAAATGGCTTTCCGGCTTTCCTCTGCATGTCAAATGATAACAATGTGCCTCGATTCAATTTCATTACAATGTCATTATTTGAGGGCGAATAAATTGTTAGCTAAGCAAAATGTGGAAAGCTCACATAGTTTCAGTGTATTTATTTGAACTTTACCTGTTGTAACCTTCGTGTTTCTGTATATAATAAGTCCAAGTGCGTAATGATGTAACAGTTTCGTTTATGCACTTTATTTATTTAAGCAGTAACCACCTGTTCTTCTGACATGTTTCTGTTAACCTGTTTGAGATCTTTAACTGAGTCTCATTGGTTTCTATTCATTTCTTTTGTTTATATAGTTTATACAGGGGCCCATTGACTTGCCATGGAGGTGAACGGCACAGCCAACATCCTGTCTTCAGCGTACCTGGCCGTGGAATTTGTGGATTCATTTCTTCCAGGCAATCCACTGCAGGAACCTCTGAAGCATGCCTGGAACCACATGCTGCAGAACTATAGCAAGTTCCAGATCGCCACCTGGGGCTCCCTCATCGTCCATGAACTTGTCTACTTCCTGTTCTGTCTGCCTGGCTTTATCTTTCAGTTCCTCCCCTTCATGCAAAAGTACAAGATCCAACCGGTATGTGTATTTTTATTTATTTATAATAAATGTGTCTTAATATCTCTATTGATTTGCCATCCTCTGATGTTTCTGCATGTATGCTCGTAGGATAAACCAGAGACATGGGAGAAACAGTGGAAGTGCTTTAAAATGCTGCTGTTTAATCACTTTTGTATCCAGCTACCACTTATCTGTGGGACATTTTACTTTACTGAGTTCTTCAATATTCCGTATGACTGGGATTCCATGCCTCGCTGGTAAGCATATTTAATAAACAATTCAGGATAGGTCTATTAATATTGCATTGGGGTGGGGGGGGGGGGAAATTCAATTGAATTTAATCTCTTGAATTCAAGAGATTTTTTGTGCATACTGAATACAAACATGAAGACAGGACTTAGTCAGAGAGCCAATCGGAATGCATAATATACTGTTATGTGGACCAATGAGATTTCACTGTCACGGTCATGGCTTGTTGCTTTACCTCATTGTGCCTGGTTAAAATGCAGTGTTAGAGGAGTTTATAAAGCAAGAAACAATGATAAATTTGTGTGGCCCTTGCTTTTATTTTTAATGACTCTTTTACTGGCCTTGTATATTCAGGCCTTATGTATTGGCCCAGTGTTTTGGCTGCGCAGTGATTGAGGACACGTGGCATTACTTCCTCCACCGAGCCTTACATCATCGCAGAATCTACAGATTCATTCATAAAGTCCATCACGACTTCACCGTAAGTTATTGACATGCAAATGAAGAAAAACCTAATATTTCCCTCTGCTGTTAGCTCTTAAACCTCATTTAGACATGTGCGTTAGTATTCTTTAAAATATAAAGACAATATTATTTCGTTTTTTGTTAATAACCTTGCTATGTCATATTCTTTCTGTGTGTGTGGTGTGTGTGCGTGCGTGTGTTAGTCTCCGTTTGGCATGCAGGCTGAGTATGCCCATCCTGCTGAAACCATTATTCTGGGGGCAGGATTCTTCATTGGCATCATGATCTTCTGCAATCATTTTATTCTGCTCTGGGTCTGGGTCTCTGTCCGTCTGCTTGAAACTATTGATGTGCACAGGTAAGCTTGGACACTCAGACTATTTGCGGTAATATGATGCAGGTTAATGTTGCCATGTCAACAGAGCCATTCTGATAATAGTGCTTTCCACAGAGTGCTCATTTGTCTCGCATTACTGTTTTACAAAGAATTAGGTGCACAAATGCCATTTAAACTTGGCATTTAAAGTGGTAGCCCAGCTAACAAGGATCATTGTCAGAACGTTGGCTAATGTTCTTTAAAGGTTTTCCCAGAATTATCAAAAAACTTTATTGCAGTAACTTTATTGCAGTAACGTTTATTGCAGTAACATTCAGAATGTTTATTTAATGTTATATATCATATATATCAAAAATGCTATTCTTAAGTAGTTAGTGTAATGTTTTTAAAAACAGTAAAGAAATGTTTGAATAATATTTCTACAACCATACAATAACATTAATACTACATATAAAAAACTGGATGTTTTGAATGTTCCTGGAACTTTCAAAATAACCTTTTTAACGTTTTGGTACTTAATGGAAAAGTTATGGGAACATTCTTAGAATCTAAAATTGTTAGCTGGGAGAATTATTTGTCGAGATCAATCATGTTACCATTCTGGTGCAGTTTGGGTTATTTATTACTTATTTAGTGTATTTTGCTTATTTATTTTTACATTTTGTTGCTGGGAAGTTTATTACCAGAAAGTCATTAATTGCAACACTAGGGGGCACTATGCTGACTGTGTGATTGTATGTCATTTAAATTGAATGGTCACAGATTGTTGCCAGATTGTTCATCTGTGTAATACTTTTGATTTCATTATTTGACGTTCCTGCTCTTGCTCTGATTTTAGTGGCTATGACCTTCCTCTGAACCCCCTGCATTTGATTCCATTCTACGCTGGAGCTCGTTTCCATGACTTCCACCACATGAATTTTGTGGGTAACTATGGTTCAACATTCACCTGGTGGGACAGACTCTTCAGCACTGATTACCAGTATAACAAACATTACTCCGGTCATAAAGCCGTGAAGAGCGACTGATTGAGAGAAATACAGTCACTGTTTCACCATCATGCAGTCTCTCATGGACTCTTAGTATTTAAAGTATTTAAAACTGAATCGAATGAATTCAGATCAGTCAATACCAGTTTTTTCACCGACGTGCCTTTTAAAAGGGAGAACAAGCCCCACTGATCACAGTGGTCCAGAAAACTGAAATCAAAAGAACGCTGAACATTCATCCCCTTCAAATAATGACGACTTTATATTCCATCATTCCTGAAAAGCACTTTACTTTTACCTGAACAAAGACACGCTGACTTGCACGTTATTTTTGTAACCACATTTTTGTTGCCTTGCCTGGTTTTTTCTTTGCTGAGAATAAATAAACGTTTCAAAACTTGACTCGGAAAATTCTTGTACATTTGAAGGCAAGTGTATGAACAATGAGAATTGCCAAAAAATGTTGGCTTTGTGCTTGTGCACCAGAGCTTTTAATCAAACAGAGAGAGAAAGAGAGAGCGAGCGAGAGAGAGAGAGAGAGAGAGAGAGAGAGAGAGAGAGAGAGGGGTGAGCAAGTGTCTACATCACATTTGCTTTACAGTCCCACAAAACAACATGCTGCAAAACATACTGCACAACTTATTTATAGCAATTATTTATAACACTCACTCAAGTCAGGAAAAGGGCAATATAGTAAACTCAAGAAAGCAGGAGCTTTGTGTAAATATTTCCTGTTAAATTTACAGCAGTTGTTTAAGTCACAGGTGAAGTATATACAGTACACTCATATCAGAAAAGAAAATATTACAGTATGTAAAGTGTCATGTGAGGGAAACAGACAGTCCCCAAACAGAGTACAGCTCTACATTTGTGAGCAAGGGGTCATACGCGGAGTCACAAAGCCTTCCCTTAACCCACAATTTACACACGTCCATCGCTCTGGCGTCATCACGTAAGCCACGCCCCTGCAGGGGCAGCACCGTGCGCGTTCACCCGCGACGTGCGCGTAATCGACCGCACGCCCGTTATCCCGCGCGCGTGCTCGCGTCTAAACAGGTAGTCGGGACGCGCGCCCGCGCATCGGTTCTGCGGCTTCACGCGGGGCACGACGCAGAAGACGAGAGCGCGAGAAACGGAAGAAAGAAAGGAAGAAATAAAGGAAGGACGAAAGAACGAAAGGAAGAAAGAAAGGAAGGACGAAAGAAAGAAAGAAAGGAAGGAAGAAAGAAAGAAAGGAAGGAAGCTGTTAGAGAAGCACACGAAGGAAGAGAGAACCGGGAGTGATGACGGGGCGTGCGGCGGTGTTTTGCGGGGCTTTGCTCGCGCTGGCCCTGGCCTCGCGCGGGGATGCTGCGGGGGAAGGAGGCATCTCGTTCGAGTACCACCGATACGAGGAGATGCGGAAAGCGCTGGTGTCCGTGTGGCTGCAGTGCCCCTCCATCACCCGCATCTACACGGTGGGGGAGAGTCACGAGCGCCGGGAGCTGCTGGTGCTGGAGATGAGCGACAACCCCGGGATCCATGAGCCTGGTGAGAGATGATCCTCAGTGATGATAAAGACCGCTGCATCCTAAACCATTTCAGTGACGCGTCTATAAACTACATAACGTGAGCCCAGCGGGGTTTTTTGTCCTGTTGTGCACCATTTATATCCAGCCTACGTGGAATGTGATCAGGCCATAAATAAAAGCCACTGATCGATAATAAGGGTTTCTCATACGACAGCCTCCCTTGCAGCTGAATAGCCTTTATCGTAGATGCATGTTATGTGTGGGTTTCGTGTCCCGTTTTAATCCCCGGTTTCTTCTCCGGTCGGTGGGATTGAGTCTGTAAAACGAGAGCACATCTCATAACGCATACATGTGAAATTCATAATCGACGCAAAACATTGACTTCATATTTTTTTTTTTTTTTTTTTTTATTGTAGCCATGCAAAACGATCTCTGATGGCGAAATGCAATGGTGGTCTCACATTGCATTGTCACAGATGACTTGCATTGGTGAAATCAATCATTTTAGGGGTTTTCATACATCATTGCATGGATGTCTCACGCAGTTGGATGTGACGCGCAGGTGCAGCGCACTGTGCGCGTCGCCGCCATTTTGGGAGGATGGCAGGATGAGTGTGTAATTGCAGATCACATCAGGTCAATACGAGAGTTACAGCAGCTAAAGGAAACAGGTCATTACTGTGTAATTATTACAGAAAACATCCCTACGTGTATTAAGCATGTAATTATTTTCCTTTAATTACACATGTAATGACATTTTTAATAATACATTATTTTTTCTGGTGTCTTTGTTACCCATGTACTTACTATAGTAGTAACAGTTATTTATGCAAAAGTACAGTTAATATTGCAAAGTACTTAATGTATGTATATATATTTATGTGTGTGTGTGTGTGTCTGGGCGCATTTTGGACTTTATGAAAGCTGTACCATTTTGATGACCTGGTGGCACACGGTTCTATTAACGTGGACCAAAAACATAAAACTGTGTAATATTTTATTGTTATTATTCAATACGTGTTATTCTTTATAGGCCTATGTAAACTACAACCTATGTCTTTTAATCTGTGTATACAAATCGATTTAGTGTGCTTCATTTGGATTTTGGATCTAGGCCATTAACAAGCCGGAATTAGGCAAACAGATTAAGATCATCACTAAACGTCTTGTACAGAAACCTACACTGAAATGCATCCATTATTTAGAAATACTAATTGGAAGTTTTTTAAATAATTATGTCCCAGTTTCAGTATATGATTGCTGACACTCCAGCATTAAGTGTATATAACATTGCATATATAGTTTATCTCTGTCCTTTATATAAACAATTCTTATAATGTTTATATAGGCATATTAGATTTTTTTAATGTTCACTATTGTCCAATGTCAGCCTGACACTTTGTGACCTGGTGGTTGGTTAGTTATATATTATGTAAACAAGGACCCATAAAAACAAACAGATTTATTTATGATGACATGCATTTCTGTCTTTAATGACACATCGAGTTTATCTGTTCACTGAGTAAAGCTGATTAACAATCACGTAAAGTCTGTGTTTGTGAACTTCTGTTTGTCTGAGACACAAACGGAAGGGTTGAGGGTTCGAGAGGTTTTTGGGTATATAAGTGAGAGTAGTAGAAGGGGGATGCCTTCATCCTAAAGGTAGGGCTTCTGTTCCTTAAATAAAAAGGTTGGCTGTGCGTATGTGTGTTTGCATAGATATGACTTATTGCATTAAGTCTTTTATTGCTACCAGATGAGTTTCCAGCACCGCCCATGCCCCGTAGCTATGGGCAACCAGCTGCACCTCAGCAGCAGTGTACAGATGCGAGAGAGAGCACTGGATATCAAAGAGAGGCCCTGTCATCAGGTGGTGCTGTATCGCTGAGTGTTACGGCTGGGCAGAAATAGCTGTTGCCCTGGAGACAGATCAGCTTAACGCCATGGGCCATGCATCTCTTTGTGCTCAGTCAGATCAGGATGAGGATGAGTGGAAGAATTAGCGTGCAACACCGTCTGCCACCAGGCCGGGACACAGAAACAGGCCATCTGGTGCTGTGCTGAGTGAGCATGTTAGATTACCAGTATTGGTAGTCAACACATTCACTCATTTGCTTGTAGAATACACGTTTGACAAGCTGTAGCTAAAGGTGTCCTAATGACTGTGTCCAACAATTAAAATCATGTCACACAGTCTAAATTATTGTTAAGTAACTACTTATAATAATTACCTAAAGTTAATTACCAGAAACAGAATATAGCTGTCTCACATTTTTCTCTTGCATCGTTTCTTCCACTAAACATATATATTTTTTTCATTTTTGACACTGAATTGTGAACCAAGTGATATTTGGACCCAAATTTTGCTAACAGAGTTGCAAAACTATAAATATCATTTAAAATTAACATAAAATAAAATAGCTCATAAATATGTTGTTTGATACATTTTCTGAACATTGTCAGAGTTACAGGTCCTATTTCGTACCTTTTTTGTATTTGTAGTGTCGTACATGGTTAATATTGTTCACTCTGTATCATATAAAAATGTTTTGCGTAGCACATAGAATATATTTGATATAAGCAAAGCGGTCTGTGTGTGTGTGTGTGTGGCTTTTGCACAAAGGGGTGTGAAGAAAGTTGTACGTTCCAGCGAGTGAAAGTTCATTAATAAAACATTCTAGAGGGATTCTACATTTGACACCATCTCTCTTTATCTTGTGCTGAATATAAATACTAAGCCGATCCTTTTCTCTTACCAAAACGAGACTGAAATAATTTTGCATGTTTATTGCTTATTTATTAGTAGTTATTATGCAAAGTAATATTTTCAGTCTTTATCAAGAAAATGCATTTTTCTGCAAATCAGACTTTTCTGTAAATCAATCAACCATTATTCCTACAGTGAAATTGTGATTTAGATTGTATCGTAAAGTTCACTCAAAAATACATTTTTTTTCCATCATTTACTCACCCTCATGATGTTCAAAAACCTATATGACTGTTTCAATCTGTGGAACCCCAAAGAAGGTTTTGTGTACATACAATGAAAGTCGATGGCCGCCACTGTTGTTCGGTTACCAGCATATTTCACAATATCTTCTTTTGTGTTCCTCAGAAGCCAAAAAGACATACAGGTTTGGAATGACACGAGTGTGAGTAAATGATTGAAGAATTTTATTTTTGGGTGAACTGTCTCTTTAATGTGCTAGTGAGATGTGTGTATTTCCACTGGAGAAGTGTGCTCAATCAATTATCTTGAGTTGATGGTCCAGCTTGGTCAACATAGTCATGGAAACCTGGAGTCATTGACGTCTCTGAGCGTGTTTGAGTGTGTTTTTAAAAGAGACTTGCATCAAAAACACACAGTTTCTGTGACTAATAGATGGATATGTGGATGGATAGGTTTACTAGAAAGGTTTAAAGACACAGAAAGAAGGATTTAGAAAGGGTGGAGGACAGGAATCAAGAACGAAAATCAAATCAAACTCCTTATATGAATTACTGAATTATTAGATCACCAATCACCAAGAGTTTGTGGTTTCAGTTTTGATATTGTTGGTAAGAGACAGGAAGAGAGTTCTTATGTTGTAATAATATGTTATCATATGGTCAGTGAAGATTACAGATTAGAATAAAATCTTTTTTCTCCCTCTCTGTCTCTCTCCACCTACTTATGATAAGATAAGACAGCACTTCTCTCTGAAGCATTGCGTTCACTGTTCTCTTCTCTGTGCGTCTGTCAGGAACAGAGAGAGAGAGAGAGAGAAAGAGAGGGAGAGAGACCATGAAAAGGCAACAGGAGCAGTTCCAGTAAACGTAATGTTGTGTGGGGGAGTGATTTGTTGTTCATATATTAGAGACCATCTAGATTCTAAAGTGAACATACTTTGTTGATTGAATTCAATTATGTAATCATAATCCTTCATAAAAGGTTTACAAAGAGCTTGGTTTGCCAGATTAAGTGCTTTTATAGAAAACACCATCCTCATATAATCCCTGTATTTGATTGCTGAGAGAAACTGTTTACAAGGTATCAAGTTGCCACATTGAGAAATTATGGTATTTTGGTTATCTAAAAATGTTATTTGAGGCAGATAGTCCCTGCACACCTGTCCATTACCCACTTTAAATGTCACACATTAAAGCAAAGATGGACTCTTTTATCTTAACTAACAGCTCTGTGATAAAATAAACCTTCATATGCACCAGATTTAATGATGATTGTCAGAACTTTGGCTTGTGTGAAGCTATGGTTTTTGGCAATCTTGTTGAGCACAGATGGAAAGTGTAGCAGCAGTTTATGAGAACTGCAAGAACAAATTCCTGGTACTATGAACAGTATAGAGCTTAACTGCCCGTGCCTCATATCTGATGTTACCCAACCAGCAGTCACAAAATGTGTCCAAGATAAAAATGTCATTTTTCTTTAAATGTTTGTACGATTGAGGCATTCTAAATGAGGTTAACAGATGCTGTGTAGCAGTTCTGCTCGTTCAAATGGCGTTTATTTTCTTTATGAGAAAGAGAAGAAGGGAAAGGAGTGAGAGATAGATAGAAAGACAGAGAGAGAGAGAGAGAGAGAGAGAGTAGAGGGGAGAGTTGATAAACTGTTTCTCCATCTGTGTTTGTGTGGCTCGTGTTGATGTTAGTGAATATGTTTAGAGAGTGAGAGGTCATGTACATTATAGCTTTGAAATATGGTAATCTACCCTTTTGTTTGTCTGCTTCACTGATTTAGATTAGCAGATTTGTTCCACTCTTCACCTCGTCTGTACAACACATGATTCCGCATCATTTGTAACAAACAACTTTCGTGCTAAAGGGTCTGTTCTTCAATCTGTGTGGGATTTCACACTTCTTTTGTGTGAATACTGCTGAAAACCCTGTGCCCACCTGATGCTCTGATCATTTTATTCTGTTTGTGCGACTAGGAGTAAAAAAGGCCCCGCAATGACAATAAAAAATATACTTGTGTTATGTAATTTACTGCAGTAATACCCAATGTATTACACAACCATACGCAAAATACTAGGAACAATAATACTAACTATTATTGTTTAATGTTCACATTTTGACATTTCATTGATTATTGATTCTTTCAAGATCAGTGATGTCATTGATTTACCCATGAGCAACTGGGTAATTTAGTTTAATAAATTTAATTTAGGTTTAATTTATTTAATAATTTGAGTTTAGGCTTATCAATTTAAGACAGCTGAAAACGTAGTAAATAAGTAAACATGTAGTAAACAAGTAAATAAATGAAATGAATCAATGAAAATACTTTATAGACCATTTAGATGCAAAACATAACAGCAGGATAATGATGATTATGATCAAGCATAATAACACCCGTGATTGTTATCTGGGATCAGGATTGTTTTTTTATATATACTAGAAAGAAATCTTTGTTTGGGTTGTTAGTTTATGGCATAAAACGAATATGAGAAATAAGATGTTTTTATAATATCATTGCTTTCAATATATCATATAATTACATGTTAAAAAACAAATCAAAACAGAAAAGCCCTTCACTTCTTATCTCTAGTGCACTTCTTATCTCTAAGTGCTGTCTCACACACCCATCCACAAACCCAAACACACTTACGCACACATAGCGCATACAGAAGCACATTTCCTCTGGACCAGCCTGGGAATACTTCAGCATCTGCAAAAGAGTTTGGCTGTAATTTCACTTTAAAGAACGGGACCTTCAAAGGACGCTTGTAAATGTGACAGGGACGCTCTTTTTGTTTGTAAGTCACACTGTGGACGCTCTGTGCTTGCTGCTCTTTAATTATGAGATGTTGAATATTCAGATGTTCAGGGGAGGCAGTGAAATAGACAGCTATAAAAGACCAGAGCCTGCAAGGACCCCTGCTGAATAACACAGTGTTTCCATCTGCTTCCAATCTGTGTGCAGCGAGTAAATGTGCATGTGCGCATGTATACAATGAAGTGTGTCTTTATATTCTTGTTTAACTTGTTGGCTTTTCCAAACTGTAATTCCCAATTTAAACATCCTTTTCAGTTTCACTCACATATTAGTAAGGAATAGTTCAACATCTAAAAACTAGATATTTTGAAAGTTTCTGCAACATCCAAAATAACATTTTTAACATTTTTCTTACTTAATTGAAATGCTAGGGAAACATTCTTACAACCTAAAATTCTTAGCTAGGGATATTATGTCATTATTTACATACCACCATGTCATTTCAATTGAAAAGATGGGGCCGATTTGTGTAAAATTGTTGTTTAAGAAACCAGCTGATTCAGTTCACATAATGCCTAAAAGATTTGTTCGTAAAAAAAACTTGACATCATTTTCATTTTTGGATGTACTGTTTCTTAAAAAAGTACCTATTTCTCACCTGAGGTGGTCACACTGTGTTTACACCATAATGGCTGGCAGACTTTGAGTATTTACTTGTGTCAGAGCTATAAAATCATTCTTTAGAACCTTCCTGAGCTGGAACAGTTACAGATAAGTCAGAAAAGCGCGGTTGTTATCTCAGGGATGTAATATGTGTGCGTGTGTTTGGGCATGTAGATGTTAGGGAGGTGGAACTGGGTCATGTTTTTTTGTGAAAGCACAGAGGATTCTGGAACATTACCTGAGCCCTTGTGTGCATTATGCAGCTACTTAAAGCAGCTGGAAACGCTTGAAAGCTGTTTCTCTGTTTACTGCTTCATCTATTCACTCAAGCGCGAGTTATAAGTGCAAGGTGTATGGTCTGTAAAGGTCTCTCTCTCACTCTCTCTTTTCTTTCTCTCTGTCTTTCTGTATGTGTGTGATGGGCTTGACATCTGGCTAGGTGTTCTTAGGGTTGTAATTCTCAGAAAATCCACACAGAGCAGATTCACTCAATAAACAAAAGGAGATTTCCGGGCATTACACAAATAAAAGAACTCAGATTTTAAATGCTGGGTGTTTCTTCACGTACGGGCACATGTGACCCTGTGGACTTACATAAACCTTCCCTTTATATACTTTGTCTACAGTGTCCAACTGTCTATATGAGTAGATTTCAGAAAAATGTAATGTTGAAATGTAAAAGGGAAAATGCAGTCGTTTTCATATTTTCAAAACCTTGAATCTGAGAGTTGCTAACCTAATACCACGAAAATAAAATGTAGAATTTATGTAAATAATCAAAGATGTTATATAACATATATATATATATATATATATATATATATATGGACATCATGTATATTACTGCTGTTGACTTTGGCATTCAAATCTATGTGTGACAAATGTTTTCAGTAATATACAGTACATCTCACTTTTTAAATGGTTGGCAAAAACATCTTTTAGTTGTTGTATGTGTCAGTGAATCGAGTGTGTGTAGAGTGTTCTGTTGTGAACTGTGTTTATTGTTTATTGTGTGACAGGTGAGCCAGAGTTTAAGTACATTGGGAACATGCACGGCAATGAGGCAGTGGGCAGAGAGCTGCTCATCTATCTGGCTCAGTACCTGTGTACCGAATACCAGGCCGGCAATGACACCATCATCGACTTGATCCACTCCACACGCATTCACATCATGCCCTCAATGAATCCTGATGGCTTTGAAAAAGCAGCCTCACAGGTAACACACACACACAGTATTTCTGTCAGAATTGGCAATACAGATCAGGATTCGTACTCAACGGGCCTCATTTATAAAACGTGTTAAGATCCAGGCCAATATTCAAACTTATAAAAATGGTCTTCGACATGAAAAAGCACTTAGCATCACATCTGGTTCTGAGCGTAATCTGTACACACTTCTGGCAGAGTTGGAGTTCTGCGGGTTTTTGGAAATCTAAGCTGCAATAATAAAAAGGTCCATCTGAAGAAAGAAAAGTAGAGCGCATCTTTCACACACACATTCATTTTCTCTGAATCACACATATGCACATTTGAGATCAAATGTGGGATGGTTTCTACGCAACCTTTTATGAATTAGGCCCAAACCCCATTTTGTGGCATTTTTGTAAAACAGATGTTTTGCAATATTTGCCATGCCCTGCTTGTATATCGAGTTCACTATCACTAATCTGCTCACTAACTCCGTCTCCTTCATGATTTAGTGTAACGCTTGTTTAGCTGAACGCAGAGGTCACACTTTACTGTGGTTTACCGCATCCTTCAGATATCTGTACTTAAAGAACTCACACATGTGGGCTTTGACATTTAAAGACACATTGTAAAATTTTATATGGACTTTTAGTATCAAACTTAAGAGAATACAAGACATCACCTCACTGTGTTGCTGCTTCTCTCTAATTCCTCTAAGGGTGAAAAGCAGGAATGATTTTAGGGGCCCAAGGGTGCTGATGGGCCGGCAACAATACTGCAGTAAAGGGCCCAGAGCAAAATACAGTCAGAAGGCCCAACAGTACTAACTGGAAACCTGAATAAATTATCAAAATAACAGATTTCCGTTACACTTTATTTTAAGATGTCCTTGTTACAGTGTAATTATACTTTTAAGTAATGAGTCATATTACAACATGTACTTACTGTAGGTTCATTGTTAGAATTAGGGTTTGTTTTGGTTTGTTAGCTGAATATAATTGTGCTTAATTTGAGAGGTCCACAGAGGGTCATAGTCAGTCAAAAACTTGTCTGGTTTTATTTCTTGTTTTACTCAGACTTTATAATTTTGCCAAAACTCAAGACTTTGGCATTTCCTGGTGTGTTTCTGCAAAATGACAAGTAACCTAAATGATTTCCTCCTCTGTCTGAAACTTCTGTCTGAAACAGTGTGTTCATCCTTTACCTGCTCACTGGGAATATCAGTTTTTTATTTTCTTTCATTTTTTTAACATTTATGTGCAGACTTGTAGACCCGATTTTCAAAACTTTAATTGTTAAGCCCACCAGCATTTCACTCTGATGCTGAGAGGTTGGGCACTGAGAGGTCAGGTAGAATGTAAATGTTTGGATTTGGAAAAATGGTTTTCTCAAAGTTCTCTGTCTACAAAAACATCTATTCAGTTAATCTGATTCTTTATGCAATTGATGTAATTACTACAGTGAGGTTGCATAAGTTTGTATGTGCTTTGGAAATGTATTAGACAGTGTAAGAGACAACATTTAAGTGAATAACCATCAACATTTCTGTGGAAAAACAGAAAGAACAGAAAAGAGGAGAATGGCCCTTTTTTATGTTGCTTTTTGATCTCTATTTAGCTGTCCTGTGGTAACTATGAGACTTTTTTTAAAACAAATAATGCATACAAGATCAAAATGGGGTAACTAAAGACAGCAGTTACATTTGTGGGTGCACTATACAATGGAGAGCTTAATTTTGAATGCTTTCCTTTAAGATTATTATTATGCTGCTAATGATTATGATGCTTTCCAGTCTGGTGAGATGAAGGACTGGTTTGTGGGTCGCAGTAATGCTCAAGGCATCGATCTGAACCGGAACTTTCCAGACCTGGATCGCATCGTCTACATGAATGAAAGAGAGGGTGGAGCCAACAACCACCTCCTGATAAACATGAAGAAAGCAGTGGATGAAAACACCAAGGTGAGAGAGTGTTTCAAATTTTGTTCTCAAGAAAACAAGTATAATTGGAAATATAACTGACCTCTTTGTGTGTTTTTGTGTGTGTATTTTGTGTGTGTGTGCATGTGTATTTTGTGTGTGTGTGTTACAGCTGGCTCCAGAAACTAAGGCCATCATTCACTGGATTATGGACATTCCATTTGTCCTCTCAGCCAATCTGCATGGAGGGGACGTGGTGGCCAATTACCCATATGATGAGACACGCAGTGGTGAGACACATGCAGTAAACACATATAAACTAAAATGCATGTAGTATATACTTCTGAGGGCCTCCCACTGACTTATTATATTATATTTGTATGTACTACACATTAACCCTATCAAACACCATAATTTGGCCCATTACAAAACCTTTTTTACTTTTGAGTGTAAAAAAGGTGCTGTATTACTGCACCTACAGTTGGGTATAATGAGCACACCTAGTCCTCCAGTCCTCCTTATGATCAGTTGTAGGTCAGTTAGTAGAGCTGTGCAAAGCTCACAGGTTCGAATCCCAGAGATAAAACATGATGATTTGCACACGCTTGCCAAGTGTTTTCCCCATGCATACATGTAAATACATAAATATAAATGTAATCATCACAAAATTACAAATGCAAATGGTATGCAATCATATATAGTAATTGTGATGTCTTCAATTAAATGCTCCAGTTGCAGTCTAAAGCTTTCTTCTATTCACAAGGCTCTACTCACGAGTACAGCGCCAGTCCAGATGATCTGGTGTTCAAGAGTTTGGCCAAGGCCTATTCCAGCTACAACCCAGTGATGTCCGACCCAAACCGGCCACCGTGCCGCAAGAATGATGATGACTCCAGCTTTAAAGAGGGCATCACCAATGGAGGAGCCTGGTACAGTGTCCCTGGAGGTACAAATGCACAGATCAGCAGAAATGAACATTCTCAAATCAATCTGGAATAACATTAAGCAACAGATTTTGCAAACGTTTTACTTAACTTTTTATGTTGATAATGTAATTTCAACACCTGATCTATGCATCCCTCATTCTCTCTCTCTCTTTCTCTCTCCCTCAGGTATGCAGGACTTTAACTATTTGAGCAGTAATTGTTTTGAGATCACTCTGGAGCTGAGCTGTGATAAGTTTCCTCCTGAAGACACACTCAAGCAGTACTGGGATCAGAATCGCAACTCGCTTGTTAACTACATAGAGCAGGTGAGGTCCATTGCTGTTGCTTTCAACAAGTTGTTGACAGATAGACAGTTGTTTTGTTCTCAGTCAGGATTAGAAGTGAGTGAAATTTTGATCCCTTTTAATCCCTCGTATCCTTCACAGGTTCACAGAGGAGTTTCTGGATTTGTGCGTGATCTCCAGGGAAACCCCATCTCTAACGTCTCCATTTCTGTTGAAGGAATTGACCATGACATCACCACAGGTACGCACACATCTTTGGTTAATAGTTAAAAGGCATTAGGTGTATTTGCATGTAAAATATGTGTATTTAATGTTTCTATGCTTTGGCAACGTAAAGACACTTTGCTGATGCTATGCCAGACACTTTGCTGATGCTATGCCAGACACTTTGCAGATGCTATGCCAGTAAAGCTATTTAAATCTTGGATCTCACAATGTGCCATTGTGAAATATGCTATATAAATAAACTTAAATTGAATTAAATTGAATTGAATTTAAAGGTAAAATGCCACTCGTATCACCAAAGAAACAATGACATTTCCCATACACTCCCCCTCCCCATCTGTTCTGTTAAAAGT
This sequence comes from Chromobotia macracanthus, assembly GCA_036877525.1. NCBI lineage: Eukaryota > Metazoa > Chordata > Actinopteri > Cypriniformes > Botiidae > Chromobotia > Chromobotia macracanthus. The sequence continues at coordinate 4,477,664 of JAZGTH010000088.1, read as the reverse complement.
TCAGATTTTAAAACGTTGAATTAACGTTATTGCTTGGTTGTAAAAACTTTATACAGACATTTTTTAAAAATTCTGTAACAACTTTAAAATGTTCTACTAACAATTGAAGGAAAATGTTTTTATGCTAATGTTTTTAGAAAGCTGGCCAATGCTAGATAGCATTAAAACATTCTACTAATGTTATTGCAGGAACATTTAAGAGAACGTTTAGTGAACTTTAAAAAAATGTTAACCAACCTTTTGAGAATGTTCCCTGTTAGCTGGGTCAGGGAATGTTTAAAGAAATTCAGTTATGTTCTTTTAACCCAGCAATAACATGAATACACTACAATACAAAAAACTGGACGTTTTGAGCGTTTGTAGAACATTCAGAATTACATTTTTAATGTTTACATAGAAACGTTAGCGAAACATTTTTCAAAACCTATAAATGTTAGCTGGATGTTACTAAATTGGGCTGGTCAGGATGCAATATTTTTCTAGCGCTACAGAGCTACAGTGTTCACACTTTTTAATTTAACCTGTAAATGGCTTACCTACAGTTGTTGTTACTTTAGGAAATGAGCTACAACCTGGATTAAGTTTCTGTTGAACTTAATGCATAATACTGCCTCTTGTGGCCATTTATGGCATTAGTCAAAAACATTTCATATGTCAACATCTCGTTTTTTCTTCAGCTAAGGATGGCGATTATTGGCGCTTGCTTGGCTCCTGGTAATTACAAAGTTTCAGCATCTGCTCCTGGATACCTCACTGTGGTCAAGAAAGTGTCTGTTCCTTACAGCCCTGCTACACGGGTAAGCACACGCTTAACACGTACAGTATAGCCTCTGCTCTCTCTTCTTCTCCTCATAACTCAGATCTGCATGTTTCTCGCTCCCAGCTGGACTTTGAGCTGGAGTCCCTAGAGGAAAGGAAAGAGGAGGAGAGGGAGGAGCTTATGGACTGGTGGAAGATGATGTCAGAGACCCTCAACTTCTAACCGAGCCGTGGCAGAGGCCGTCACTAGCATTCCGGGTGTAAAATATTTATTGTCGCATATGTGTTCATCATGTTTGTTTTGGTTGTTTTACATTGGAGGCACTTCATCTGAATTTTATACAACAGCCATAATACACATCAGGCAATCCGTACATGTTGACAGGGACCAAATGTGTTGTTTGGTAAATGATGAATATATAGATATATACATTTACTAAAAAATGATTGTCCTTGTAAATATGGATGAATACATGTATTAACACTAAATCAAATGCTACACTATGTAGTGTCAGTGAAGTGCCCCTATTGTAATGTTGATCTGTTGCAGGGTTTTTGCAATTTTGATCAACCTAATTATTGTTCTTTTTAGACATTGTGTATCAATCGCCTGTTTTTCCTTCAGGCATGCAAAGTTAAAAAAACACGCATATCACAGACAGTTAATATTGTGGAAGCCGATTGATCTATTTTCTATTCTGTAACGTTGTGTTTTACGTTGATATTGTGCACTCTTTTGTAGCTATGGTTACCAATCACACCAACCAATCAGAGAGCACTGTGTTGTGATGAATGTACATGTCAGCAATGATTATTACTGTTTATTCTGATTGTGACTGATTATGACTGAAGCCAATGTAGAACACACTTGTATACGCTTGATCATAAGTCTCTCTGTTTTGTGGGTTTAAGTTATGCTTGATGTTTTTAATGGGAGTACTTTTGATAAACCTGTTTCATTTACTAAAGCTTTAATAATTACTGTGCAACAATGAATATCGTATCCAGATAACTGTTGAATAGATGAAAATAAAATGGAAGAGGTTATCAATTGAACTCCTACCTTAGGTTATAAAAACTATATAGGAAATGAAATTATTATTAACATATAATAGATAATAGCTATAAACTTGTATATGTATGTTTGTAAAACAAATTTCAGATCACAAAACAGCAGATTTTAATGGCACAAACTAAACCGATATGTATATTAAACCGATATGTGAAGTGTAGGGAGAGATCTGAAGGTTTTGTAATCTATACCAAAATGCACAATTGTGTCCTACACAATACAATCTACAATCTTTATTGACAATTCTATGATATATTGCCCCTTGTGTCTATTTGATTATATAAATATTTATAAATACTGTATTTCTGTAACACAAAATGCCACGTTCAAAGCTAAAAATGCTGAATCATTCACCTGTATGATCAACTCTATAATCTTCTGTCCAGAATCTTGTCTCATTGGCAGCCCCAGCCGGGTGTCAACCCTGTAAAATCAAAATTAAACCCAAAGCATAAACCTCAAATATTAATGTCATAAAATGGCATTTTAAGTCAGCTTATGTATTTCTTCTTTAACGCTTCAATGGAAATTCTTGTATATGAATGTAATGATGGTTTAAACGAATGACTCAATTCACAAGTAAAATAAATTCCTCTTTCTGTTGTCGATATGTTCCCTGTTTCTTTCTGGGCTGTAGTGTCACTGACAACGTGTCTGTTATATGTCTGTAAAGCTTAATTTTCACATCCTAAAACACTGCAAAATCAATCATTAATTAAATAACTATAATTTAAATGAATTTTCAGTGCTTTTATATGTTTATATGCTATAAAAATCTATAATATAATGCATATTTTGCAGTTGCCTATATGACAACCACTGGGACCACCAAAAGAGTTTCTTATTTAACTGTAACTTATATTTCTTATAAGTTACAGTTTCTTAAAAACTGTAATGTTTCTGTAATGTTTCCTTGACACACTAAGAGTCTTTTCTTATCAAGAAAAGCTAAGAAAAGTGTTCAGTGTTACTGCACTGATTCTTCAGCTCAAATCTTTTGGGGTCTTTAAAGTAACAGTACATGCATCTACATTTCTACAGCATCTCCTGTTTAGCAAAGAAATGCTTTCTGTGCGTCTTCAAACCTCGTCTGAAGTTCAATTAAACTTTTCTTACGTGTCCAGCTTATTCTGCATCCTCTTCACGGTTATAAGCGTTTATATAAAGTGGCGCTGGCAGGTTTTTCAGCTCTTTTCTTTGTATTTGCTTGCATAGCAGATCCAAGCAGTCTCCCCATTATTCATTCTTGCCTGTTAGCACAAGCCTGATCAATAGTATCGATCAGACAGGAGACGGGCACTGTATGGCACACATCCTGCTGGCCCAGAGGGATCTAACAATGCCTAAAACAGCAATGCAATGTCTCTAAAGTGCACTTTTCTCATTACTTTGACGCTTTTTGGGGACACGCATTGATACGTGTTTCATTAAAGGTAAAAATGCACATGATGCCAATGTATAATTAAATGCATTAAACAACAGCAGAAACTTTTCACTAACTTTTCACTAGTTTTCTTTTTTTTTTTTGCCCTTTTTCTCAAACATTTGACCACGTGTAAAAAATAAAATCTACAATATAAAACTACACAGAAACTATAAATAAGTTTTCTCGTCTGAACTCGTTATTATTAACAGGAAAACTGAGACTTCTCATGTCACCAACAGAGGGCGCTGTAGAAACATGTTGCATTAATGTTGGATAATGTTAGATGAATGAATACATGGACAGAGAAAGGGAGAAAGCAGAATTGGTGCATTTTGAAAGACATTTACAGAAAAAAACTAAGTTTTAAAATGCATGACAAATGCACACGTAAATCATGTTGATTTAATTCATTCATATTAATGTTGTATTAATGTTCTACACGTTTGCTTATTTATATGCATTGAGACTTGTTTTAAGTAAGTCAACTTCTGAACTAACACAGAAACATATTGTTGCACACTTGAATAGTTTCAATAGCTGGATCTCACACTGTGAGCATATTATGAACTTTAAAGCATTACTCTCGTGAATGTTAGTAAATCATTTTGGTGGACCTCTGCGCTGAGGTCCAAAACAAGAGCCAAATGGATAACAGACAACACACACATACACCCACAGGGAGACAAATGTTGGAAGGGGAGGAACCATGAAAGAGAAATCAGGACTGAAAAAGACATAGCCAGGAGACAGCGGTGGTTACATGCCACATATGCAGTCAAGAGGGTGTGTGTTCTTAAAAGTCATTATGTCTATGGAAAGTCCCCAAAAAGCATACACTGTAAAAAAGACTTTTCTGCCTTAAAATGTTACGTTTAATCAATGCGGCTGCACAAGTCATTTCAACTTACTCTTTGTAATCTTGACTGGTCTTGAGTTGCTGTAACTTATTAAAATAGTTGAAAACTTGTTTACTTATTTTTCTAAGTTATACCAGTCAGGATTTAAACTATTAAGTTGAAATGACTTGTAAAGCCAAGCTGAATAAACATAAAAAATTAAGGCAGCAAAGTTTTTTTTTTACAGTGTAGGAACCTAACGTGTGTATGTGTGCTTGTTTTTCTACCATTGTGGGGATGGTAAAAGTCACACATACCTACACTGTGGGGACCAGCCAGGGCAATGTGATTATTAAACACACTAAATGATGCTTTTCTGAAAATGTAAAAATACAAAAAGGTTTGTGTGAGGGTTTAGGAGTGAGGTTTGTGTGTGTGCAAGAGTGAAGGCCAAATATAAGTGTGTGTATATGTGGCAAAATGTGTGTTAGTAAGGCAACATTGCTTTGATTCAAGACCTGTTTCAAATCCTCCCCTTCTTTTCATTCTCTTCCCTCTTTTCATTTTTTTCTTTTGCTCTTTTATTCTTCTGGGTGGCCTAACCTTCTCTTCTTGCTCCAAATATCCTTGTATCACTGGGCTGTGAACACCATCCTAAATTGTGTGTGTGTCCAGTGTGGGTGTATGTACTGTATTTGTGTGTGCAACCGTTAAAAAACGTGGGAGTGAGAGCATTTACAGTCATCTATCTGGACGAACTGATTTATGAGCCTTTTGTATATGTATGCATGTCCATCTGAGAGAGAGAGAGAGAGAGAGAGAGAGAGAGAGAGAGAGAGAGAGAGAGAGAGATAAGGGAGATGCTGGAAAGGTCAGTGGGTCCAGTTTGTATATTTTTATGGTAATCTTAGGATGTACACGCTATACTCCTCTTTAATCTATTTCATTATTATTATTATTATTATTATTGTTCATATTTAAAGTAATGTACTGTTTATGCTTTTAAATATAACATATATTTTTACATCCTTTACATTTGGGCCTCAAGCCATATCTAGGGGCCAAACTATCATAGACAAGGAAGTTTTTTTTTTTATTAAATTGAGCGAATAAACAACCACCCTCAACATCTTAGCAACCACATATTAATTTGTTATAACCACTAATAACACCTACCGACCGAATAGATATGCCCTGGCAACCATCCACAACGCCCTAGGATGGTGGTGTTTAATTTGGGCAAAAAACAATAGCTCAGTATATACGAATCTTCAGGATACGCTGCTGTCGGAATGAGTAATAATGTTTTCTTTGACGTGTGCATGTATGTTATGACTGATTTAACCGTGACTGTATCTGTAAACTGTATCCATTAATTAAGATACCTGCTGTGCTGCTGTAGGACAATCCAGCAGGGAATATGGAAATGTGTGTGTGTGGGTTTGAATATGTGGTTTACGAGTACACAGATATGTATAATGACGTGTATAACAACATAAACTTGATTTACAGGGATACTTCCTGTGTCCTCATAAACTAAAGCACTTACAACATACTAAATAGTGATGTTTTTGTTAATTAAAATAAGGAAAAGTTTTTTTTATGAGGGCTAGGTTTAGGGGTAGGGGATAGAATATACAGTGTGTACAGTATAAAAACCTGTATATGTGTGTGTGTGAGAGAGAGAAAGAGTCTAACTTGTGATTGACTCTCCTATACTAGTTTATTTTCTGGTTGTCATTAACTGGTTGTCATCCCTTTTCTTTGACATAATTTGTATCTTTATTTGTATCATTTATGTAACACAGTGTAACCATGTCATTGTCTTTTGTAACAAAGTCAAACCAAATAAATAAATCACTTGATGATCCCGAGGGGTGTCTGAAAGCATGCTCTGGTGTCAGGGTTGAGTTGAGTTTATGTATCAGAACATTTGCTTTATGGAATCATCCAGTCACAGAGACGAGCAGTCAGCTCTACAGACACCTCACACAGAACGCAGCAGAACCCTGCCACAACCAATCAGAGACAGCTTATGATAGGTCACTACCCCAGGCGTATACACACGACCATGTTCACATCCATGTTCATTTTTATCTTGTTTTCACACTTAAACTTATTAATGCAAGCACATATTCACCAAAATTGTAGATCATTGATCACAACTGACAATATAAAGTCATGCAATACCAAGAACTGACTAAGTGCACCACTCCCCTCTCTCAATCCATAAAACAACTTATATGACTTATTGGGAAACATAAGCACAAAAACTGAGTAAAATGCAATGCTATCAAAAGACCATGCAAGCCATCTGTACACAGTGCAGGCAGAGAAAACAGTGAGATCCACTTTGACATGATAAGCAATTGAAATTACCTACTAAAATTACTGAGGCAAGAAACAATTGTAACCAAATATTTAACCTGTGACAGGCTGTGACTATATTATGAATACAGGCACGGCTGTGGGGCATTATTAGGAATTATTATTAGGAGTTAAACATTCAGCTAGAATCTGAAATATCTTTTTTACTTCGTAATAAAACACAAAGACATTTGGTGTGGAAAAAAGGGATCAAATGCAAGTCGTTCTTTTGTAAAAAAAAAAAAAAATTGTGGTGCATAAACACTAGGTACAAAGACGACGAATATGGGAAAGTGCACAGCAAGTTCTTTTCTTTATCATCGATCCAGCTTTTCACACCCACAGCTGAAGGACAAGCTGCCACCTTTTCATCTTGTCCTCTGTCAATCCTTCCATCCTGTGGTGAAGATCGATGAACAGCTCTCCTGAGAAGGCAAAATGAATGACAAAATACAGATACAAAAGCAAATATAGATGTAGATTCCTTTAAATCTGAGAGAATTAAGAATGTGTCACTTACACACACAGGCCTCCAAAGCACTATTTGCATGAAACCAACTTATTTAAACTTAACTAAGGAGGAGCTGTAACCAGACCAGACCAGACCAGACCAAGGAGGTGGAGAAAGCTCTCTGTTAGCCTTCCTAGTGAAGTATGCTATCTGTGTGCGGCCATGTTTGCTTAAGAGCACACAATTTGACCAATGACCCATGAGCTACATATACCATAACTTATCACTCTGGAGCTGCAGGAAAACATATAACCAAGACAACCCTGACTGGCTGATGGCATGAACTGTGATATCAAAGTGAGCAGAGACATTAAAATATTAAAAGTGTTCACGCTTTTGAGAGCCTCCCAAAATTAAATGAAATAAAATAACCATTACAGGTAAAGCCCCTACTATAATGAAATGAAATATTTGCAGTTTATACCTTATTTCTTGACCCCTTATATTTAGAGTCACTATAAGAAACAAACAGGGAAACTAATATTAGTAAAACACAATTATGAGTACAGAAAATGTCCAGGATAGGTTTAATGTTTTGTGATTCGAACCATGAAACTTAATTAAAGGGCCTGTTTCTTTAAGAGCCTATAGCTATTATTAATACTTACAATTAAAGATTAAAACACACACTGGGATGACGGTCACTCACAGTGGGCTTCCTAGTCTGTTTGCCTTCATAAAGATACATTCACCTTAGTCATCTTTTTTAATGCATCATCTAAAATGAAGCTTTGAAAATTTGTACTAAATCTGTAAGAATATTTAAGCCCTCACAAGTATAGTAAAATTATTACACACGCACACAAACCCAAACACACGGACGCTCCTTTGGTTGATGTAGCAATCCTCACAGCATCCTTTAACAAACACTCTTTACATCCTCTTCCTGTTTCAAAGGGGGCCGTTTCCTGTTGGCACTGCCACCTCAGCTGTCCAATCTTCCCCTGTCCTCAAAGCTTAAATGGTTTGGTCTGCATAGCTCTTAACTTATCTGGAGCAGTCCACACCTTGATAGTGAGGTGATGGAGGGAGAAAAAAGTTGGGCTGCACATGAACTTGTGAGTTGCACAGAGAGAGAGAGAGAGAGAGGGAGAGAGAGAGAGAGAGAGAGAGACCCTTTAAATTATAGGGTATTAGACTCAAATTTATGATTTAAGAATTAAAGCTGCTTTCGTCAGTTTTTGTTATGTTTCACTATATTTGTGAGGACACTACAAAATGAGTCCTGTAGAAACACATGCAAACCTTATAAAATGCAGATTCAGCAGTACATTATGTGTAATAACTATGTATAACAAAACTAAAAAAAAATGCAAACAGCATTTTGTCATTCATGTCATTTAAAGTCATTAAGGTCATACTGCTGAGTGCTGTTTTGGAATATTTACTACATAAAATATCACAATGTATGCAGGTGTGTGCATATGCTTATGTCTAATACAATAAATAAGTCATTTACAAAATTTCCCCTTTCATGTTGTAAATTCATCCTTCGGTTAGGAATCCATTCAATCCCAAATTGCTTGCAGAAATGTCCACACACACACACACACTCCCTAAAGCTGGCCATAATGCATTTCCATTTTGGAGAGGAAACATATCTCACACAGCCAGAGACACAAACTCAAAGAGACACCAGTTCCTGACACACACATACAATCTTTACTTAAGGAAAATCATGGCATGGTGATTTCCTTATGCTCATACAGGGCTGAAAGCTCTGCTCCCAGTAAAATGTGCCTCATATCATTTTCTAGATTAAATTTTTGTATGTAGTTTTTATCTCTCTTTTTACAGCTGTCTAACTTCTTTATATTTTGCTAATTGCATTGCTTTATATTAAAACTGATTGCATTGCTTTGATTATATTGCATTATTCTATTTATGTAACCTTGTGAGAAAAGTGCACTCAGTATTTTTTATGTATTTTGCACGATCAACAGGGGTGCTGCTTTGTAATTTTAGGCCCCTTGAATTCAGTTATCTATGGTCCCCATACTGCTTGACACAATGCCCCCACAACTCTCCAGCCAAGCTGCCAATATGGCAAGTGTCTTGTCTAGTGGCATTGATATCCCAAACGTTTTCAGTTACCAGTGTTATTATAGAAATGCACTTTTTGCAGTCACCAATAATTCATTTATTCTGTCTGTGTGCGAGTGCCCAAAAACAACGATAATGAGCTAAAGTGAGGAGTATTTAACTGGTCGTATGGTCTCAACATGTCTGTCCCCATGAGAAGACCCGCCCCATATAAAATAAACCATAAAAAACCATAAAGCTTTCACTACACTCTTAAAGATAGTCTCTTAAAAAGATATTTGCATCTATACCATAGAAGAACAATTTCTGATTCCCTAAAGAGCCATTTAGTCAAAGGTTCTTAAAAAACATTTCTTTTCACCTTTTCATAGTCTAAAGAATTTTTTCCACATCTTTTGTGAAACAAAAAAGTTATATGGACACTAAAGGCTCTTTATGGAACCATACAGCCAAAAACCTCTTATGGGTCGTTTATAAGAGTGTAGGCTATACAAATGACAGAATTAATTTTTAATGCCAGAAATATACAGCCAATTAATGACCGAATTACTGAGTGCGCCTTTAAACACGAACACAATTTAGATTTTATCCTAGATTGTTATTTATCAACTAAGGGCAGGGCCCACTAGAGGGCTTCAACAAACTTCCAAGGGGGCCTCAAGATGATTTAAAATATTAAAAATGTCAAAACAAGCATTAACATAAGCTAAAACAACTACAACTCCAGATATGTCTTTGTGGTTGGTTATTGTTATAAGAAATATACACCTTTTAAGCAGTGCCAAGCTCTAGAATATTTTATTGGGTAGAAACTGAGTCAGGGGGCCTTTAAATATTGTTGTGGACAGTGGGGGAGCCTTGAAACCAAAAAGGTTAAGATCCATTGCCTTTGATTACGTGGGTTTTCCTTTATTTGTCTTGCTTCTCTTACCCTCTGTCATTGTCTATATATCTACCTCCTCCAAATTCTCAAAGGGGTATTGCAAAATATTCCTGATGGAGGTCATAGGATGTTATTCATTCTGCCTGTGAGAGGCTTTGGATACTAACAAAATACCAGAGAAATGTTCTCAGATCTCAGAACGGCCCTCACACTGGCCGCTCTTCTGCGTCCTCTCTCCTGGAGCACACACTCACACACCGAGTGTTT